>RXPK01001675.1:0-96325 GCA_004143645.1 Protaetia brevitarsis | reverse complement strand
ATTTTTCTAGTTTGCGTTCATAAAAAGCAATTGTAACAAACCTTTGGGCGTATCAAAAGTGCTTCATTGTGAACCCTTTTATTTCTAAGGTGGCTGTACAATACATTATGCAGAAGCAATTGACGTTTAATGCATGGAAATTGTAAATACTTTAATCAAAAAATCATACGAAATATTAACATTTATTGTAGAAACGTGAAATACTGTTACATTTAACTGACGAAACAGTATCTGAGCATGATTGTTATCCCAGGCAAATACTTCGTAACAAAGTGTGCTGAATTATGTTATTGCCTTAATAGTAGACTTTGATTGAAATCATTCATGATATAACCTAGAATGACCAGGATTACGCCTGATAAGTTGTACCTACACCACTTACTTTCATGAAGTTCATGTAACCCTCACTACCGCAGATGACTTACATCCACCATGACGTTTATATCACAATCACTGCCTGCGTCTGCTAATGTGTAGCACTAAAGTCGGAAGCAATGTCAGTAGAAAGCTCTGAATTGGGCAATTTAGAAAATCAGCATTAATTTAGCCATTTGCCAATCATATTAATTCCAATCGCACGATATAAATAACCATTGCGATATTAAGAAGATTTGAATGATTAATATTTTTGGTCGCATAACATATTTTTAAAAAATAATCCAGCTTTCATCCGTAAATGCAAAAAACTCTAACATAATTTTTTTAGTACGTCACCAAAAAATACACTCTAAATTCTAAATCAGTATACATTTTGTTAATTCATCTCGTCTACAGGCACCTGTTAACCATTATTAAAACGATCTAAAAAAATCATTAATAAAAAATTACATTTGCAAAAATATCTACCTTTATTCTAAAACAATGCGTCACAAACCTTCTCTATAAATTATTAACAGCGTCAATCATAAAATTTAAATTCTAAGCCTCTATCCCTCAGAGAATGTTTTAATAGGCCTGTAATAAATAATTTGATATCTCCTGTATTTTTATAAATGGAAAAGCAAGAACGAAGCATGGAATACATAACCATAAGTAGAAGATTTCTTCATTTACCTGTAATTCAAAATTGCAAAAAAATGTTTCAGATATTGGTTGACATTATTCTGTACAGCCCATAGGCAAATGATGGTAGCATTTTTCATATACTCCTTTGATTTTTTCGAGTAATAAATTATGACGCGTATCCGCAATCACGCGTTGTGTCTACAAAATAAATTTGCCAGTATACTCATTGTAACAGTATACAGAGACTATATTATGAAATATATTGTTTAAAACAATTAATAGCCGAATTTGAATTTAGAATTTTCAAATGTCAATCGTATGTCAATGACCAACTCATATAAAAATAAACTCACATTTTTAATGAGATTTTATTAAGTATTATATCAAATAATAATGCAAAATAAAAAATAGATAAAGGACTCGTTCATAAGCTTTGTCCACTCGTTCATTAGAAAACTCGCCTGCGGCTCTTTTCTAAACTTGAAACTCGTGCGACAAATCATGCCTTATAACTCTACTTTAATAATACTATTATAAAATTTAATACGCTTTAAGCACTAAATAAATAAAATGTATAATGTATATTTATATAAATAGGTCTACTGACATCCTTTCATCCTTGTATTTATTAAAAAAAAGACAATAATAAAAAACTGGATGAAATATTGACCAATATTAAAATAATTAACATATATTAATATCAGACATCGTAGTTTTCCAAACATACTTTTGAAAACATGCTAAATAATTAAATCTAGACACATTAAATTTAAACGTTATCAAAGATTTTTAAATCTTATTAGTAAGATTAATAAATTTTTGATAATCTTTTAAATTTAATTGCATAGATTAGATTTAACTCAATCAACCATCACCTCAAACTTCTATTACAAAATATTCTCAACAGAAAAAAAGAAGCTAAAGCACTAAATAATATTATTGGTACTTCCATTATATTTAAGTTTTAGAATTTGTACAAAATCATACTTCAATTTCCTCTGTAAAGAAGTTTCGTACATGTGAACTACAGAACCTTGATAATATCCTACGATTTGCAAAAACAGCATATACGCAATACACTCCCGACAAAATAATGCCGACAAAGCGAATTTTCGATTCTTTTTTATTGATTTTATAATTGCAAAGTAGACCACCCAAGATCCTACCGAAATCACAGTAGAGAGATAAACAGTAGAGACAGATTGGCTTCCCGCTCTCGTCCGTTTTTTCGAATCGTAGTAAAATGAGCGTGGCCGGTGATAAATAAATCGTATTGCGCAGCACGTGAATCGTGCACATTCATTCAAAGAAATTTTGGCGGGTGCGTAGTGTTTATAGCAGCACGTATGTATGTGTATGTATCAATCACGATAAATTAAATACCACGTTTAGGCACTTAGGTTATGTCGCTATGATGTTCAACCCCCATTTTATTTTTAAATTTCGTGTGTTCTCTTGATCTCTTATTTGTGAATCTCTGGTTTACGATGTACGGTGTATTAGCCACACATTTTCTTATTATTATTTTTCATAGACAGTTTTACATACGTTTTTGTGTTCAGTTTTAAGTGACATTCATAGTATTTTAATATAATCAATTGTACACTTAAATGTCAAAAATACTCATAAACTATGGGACTAATAACACCACATACTATGAAAGGTGTTTTAAAGTATGAAGTGCACTTCAATGTTTATAGTAAAAAGTACCCGAGAGATCAACGTTTAATTCTTTTGTTTTTTATTAAGATTGTAATGTAGCAATACATCATAGCAATCATTGGTGATGCTTGATGATGGAAACCAGAGGAATTTGGAATCAAACTACCTGCATTGGTTACAATCGTTGGCATACTCCCAACGCAAGAATAGTGCGAAAAATAATTACAATTTAAGTTTTTTCGAAAATTTCGTTGCGATACGTTTGTGGATATTTAATATGGAAATGTTTAATGTCACAATTGTGATGTTTGTGAAGCATTTTCCCAGCAACATGATCAGTTAGACGATTCAACGTTATTTTTGCCCATTTTAGAGGCATATGAACATGCGAATAAGCAGAAATTTGGAAAATTAAAAACCTTTCTTTTATGTCATAATATTAGAGAAATATTTTTGAATAATTTGAATAGGTCACCACAAACTGAAGTGTTTGGAAAAATTCATAGCACAGTTCAGTTCTATTAATTTTGAAACATCCAGGTCAAGCAATGCGATTATTTACACATTGAAGTTTGTAAATTTCAAAGATGTTGGGGTTTCAGGTATAACATAAACACATTAAATAGAAGCACGATGTGAAATCGGCAGAAAAACTTGACAAAATGAAGTGACAAAGCCATATACTTCATAAAGTTGTCAATTATATAATATGTAAACAACTTTCGACTTGCTACCTTTCGTTGCTAGAATAAAATTGTTGAACAATACATTTGTATGTAATCTCTAATAAAACGTTCTGTTTGTAATATTTCAATTGTCTATATTGTAGGCATAGCAAATATAAACTATTCACTACTTATGTCTTCAATATTAACCTGTTTACTGTTACCTGGAAATTAACTGGCAAAAGCCCAATCAAAAATGTCCAGTATATTGTAATACGCTAGTTATAATAAAGCTTTCTAATCCGGACAATGCTATATTTTTCTTAGAAGCCAGACTTAATAAAATTCACATTATTTTGTAAAAATATTGAAGAACGACGATTCCATATGATAGGTAATTTCTTTTAGTTAATTATATAATTAAATTACAGCAATGGAAAATTTAACAGATCGTATATTTTTCAATAGATTAAGTGCTATCAACTAGGCATATCACTAAATTTTCAAATCAAAAAATGGCACTATAAAATAAAGTTGCTTATTTTATGCAATTTTATAATTTGAAAAGATAGGAAATTTTGCGATCAGGTGCAATAATTCACTTCTCACACTTTTATAATTGTTTAACTTACAGTTTGCCCCTTATTATTATAGGTTATAGTATCAATAATAACGAAATGTTAAGTTATTAAAACATTTCTACAAAAAAAAAAATGGTTATATGCACATTGCATGTTTATAATTCACAGCTAATATTCTTACACCGACTTTTTCTCTTGCATCTACTAAATTTCGACCCATTCAATAATAAATATATGATATAACTCTGACATAACCTCCGCTATTTTTCCGGTAGACGCATAGGATGCGCGTGGCTGCTGACTCCGTAGCATCAATGTGATCAAGGTCATTAAAATAGGACGAAGAATTTCATTCATAAAAACGGGTTCTGTCATTACTGATATATTTCTATACTGTGCCTGAATAAGCCGATGGCAGCTAAACATGCGCCTGTGCCCGCTGCCATGCCACCACTGCGTTCTCCTCTTCCTCTCTTCCCTGAACAAATATGTCCGTGGTCTGTTAATAACCTGTGAATAATGAAAAAAATAACGGTTTTAAGTAATGTAATTATCAATTAATATCGAGATGTAAAATTCTATGTTACACTATCAGAGACTGAAACTTTTGAGGGATAATTAACTCAGCGACAAATATAACGGAAAATATATTTCAAAACGCTATTAAGATTGATTAAAGGGACTAGTCTCAAAGGACAGAATAATACAAAAAGCCCATTGATCGCAATGTTCAAGGATGAATAAAACCTTACTTATTACAGCTTATTGCTTGATGTATAAGTAAAAACCTCAAGTGTTGGTATAATTCAAAATATTTTTATGATTTTTTCAAACTCATAAGGTATGTACCTACAACCATATATTCCTAACCCAACTAAATAATGTATACGAACAATGCAATATATATGAACAATAGTTGTTAAAGATAACATACACAGTTGACATTTAACGGTAAAACATCTGGCTTTCTATCTATATTTATTCCCTACATCTATGTTTATGTAGATTTACTGACAGAGGCTCCATTTGTACAGTTTCCAACAACATACGTACATACATAGAACATGCGTAATGAAGAATTAATTTTATGACCCATTAATATTCCTAGAGGGTTTTGCAACTCTATTTCTGTACATTAGTACGATATACGCACAGTACGTTCATATTGTAATGAATCTATTTAAATTGTTTTAATTAAAATTGCAAACTATATGTGTATTTTAGGCGATACACACACTCATTATGTGAATTAGGTGGTAAGTACAACGCGTACAGAATATATTTACATTTTACGCATGAGAAATTAATCATCTCGCGCTTGTTTCACATTATTTATATATCTCACTATCATACATGCTCGAATTTAGCCCGATAGTACTAATTTGATACTTCCTTGTATTACGCGCAAATTTATTAGACTGTTCTCAAAAAAATAGATCAACATTATTCAGATGAAATTTCAAGATACGCACATAATTTGCTATCGATATATAATACTGTTGAATACCTAATAGTTTATGTACTGATGTTTCGAAGAGATAAACTTAATAGGGAAGATGCAGCGCAAACTATTTATTTTGTGCTTGCAGAAATAAAATTAAAAATTACTTTTCTATTTAATTACAGTTATTATATTTACTTACGACTTTATAAAATTGGTAGGCTTGGGTATTATCTCAAGATGTAGCAGAATATTTATAAGTGATTGCATGTAATTGCTTGAATATTCTACCAGTGTTTTCTTTTATAATTCATTGTCTATTTTCAATAAGAAGAACAAAATAGATAAGATTAATATGCGAGCATGAGCAATGCTTAACCCTTTTTATTCTTCAGTAGAACATGCCTACATAACCTGATTTATATTAATCTCTAGTGAATTTCTAACATCCGCTTCAAGTAAAGCCAGTAAATAATCGCTACCAACCGAACAAAGCCGTAATTCCCAGTAATCGTAAAATTATAGTTGTCATTAAGATGCCGCCCTCGGGTAATACACTGTAACACAACTGCGGGAGATTCTGTTGTAAATTCAATACATAACTTACAAAACTATTACCAGATTCTCCATTATTAAATTCTGCTCAATTTGGTTCTGACCTAGAAGGGTATTAATGCGGTGCCGGTTGTATCCGCAGTTCAAATAATGATTTGTTGCACTCGAAGTCACTTAACCGTATTTCCATAAATCACTCAATCAGTAGTAAATAGCTAACAGGTAATCGCGGAGATTATTCGAACGGAAATGATAGGCTGTGATTAAAATAAGACATTCAATTTGCTGTGTGCCGTTATGTTTATACATAATATCGATGCGTTTGTTATTTGCTTTTACCTTTTTAAAAATGGTGGACAAGCAGGAAGTAGTTACTATACCTTGCTTCTCTATTTTGGCAGATTAACGATAAAAAACTAAGATAATTATGAGGCATTTTCTGGAAACGTAAAAAAATTGAGTTGTAGAATCAACTCAAAAAATAATGACAGATAAGTAAAAAGAACGTCATAATATATTTACTTTAAGTGGAATGTCGTTGCAATGCGCCACTATCGCCCCGAAAAATAATGAGGCAAAGGTGGCACAACTTTTCAACTTGCGCAGAGATTTACATTCGCAGAATTTGACGTTTGTTGCTTCCACCAATGGACTAAATGTACAAATATATTTTTTATTCCCTTGTTTACGTCGAATTTTATTCCAATCAACTGTTCGTGTGTTTTTTTTTTGCATATTTATCGACTTTAGTTGTCTAGTTCAATTGCGTGCATGATATTGGTATTTCTGGAAACCATGATATATTATTGCAAGTAGTTTCAGTTTCAATGGTTTCTATTTCAGTTATATTAGGATGTAGGCAGCTATACAACTTATTGTTATATCAAGAAATAAATGTCCACAATCTTTTAATTTTACAAATATCAATTTAATTATTTACATCTCGTTATAGTTAAGAAGGTGAATATTGCAAAAAAGCGGTGTTCTTGCTATTTTTCATAGAACTGAAGAAGCCTGCTTCCTATGGGGAAAGCTCTAGAAGAATACAATTCTTATGACTACGTATTTTTACAGAAATAGTTTCATATAAAATAGGTTTTATCTTGTTCACATTGTTAATATTAATATTAAGTTGAAAAAACTTCATTCTTGGAGTTTTAAAGTCAAAACATCTAATCAACGTTAATGTATTCTTTGTTAGTTACTGTAATATTAATACGTTAATGTATTCCCTACGAAAAAATTTAACCTCACGCAAGATTCGAACCTACCCACTCTCGTTTACCGGACGAACGCTCTACCATTTGAGCTAGCGAGGAAGTGTATGTAGGTTCGTACAAATCTGCTCATATCGATACAGATCTTGTGATCACTTATGCAAAGCTTCTTACAGTATGAAATGATTAACAAATTAATGTATTTCTGTTAAGCACTGTAATAATTTTAAGAGAAATTTTTTCCCAAGAATTTTTTTCTCCCGCAGGATTCAAATTTTTTCTTGAGAAAAAAAGTGGAGAATTTTTCTTCGGACAGTACCAAATTTTTCTTCGGAAAGTATGGAACACATATTTCCTCCCGATCCTAGTAATTAAATGTATTCGGTAAACGTATAAATTTATTCTGCACACATTTATGTACACTGCCCGACTTATTTCATGTCGTCGTCTACAGCACAGTGACTATCAAAACTACTCACTATTTGCACAGGTGCGCGTTAGACTGGCGTCGGCTGTTTCAGGTAAATTATTTATTGGGGTATACAGTTGTAAAACACTTTGCAATTATGCAAATCAGGTAGATCTAAGATTATTCAATATCCAAAGGAAAATTTCATATTATGGTTTAAACGCAGTTTGAATTGAAATATCTGTTTCACAGTTTGAGACAAAATAACTTTTAAAACTAAAACTCTTATTTTATGTTTAAAAATAATCAGTGAATGTATAGATAACAAATCGTGTTGTATTAATTACTCGCTTATTTACATATGTTAAATTTTATTTATTTTATTTATATATAATTTATTTTTAAAATAGGAACTGTATTAGAAAACAAGAGAGTAACATTTTGTAAGTTCATTACCTTTAGTGTCAATAAATATTATTACTGTAATTTCCCACAAAGAACAAGAAACGCCGTAAAATTCGTGTTCCTAAGAAAATTACATATGTCAGATCATTCATTTTCTTAAATGATGCGATTTACAGGGCAATTGTATTGAAGGGAAATTTTAATAAACTACATAAATTATTATCACATTATTGAGAATATAGCTTTTTCTTTGAAATTCCAATAGCCAAATTATAAATTCATTAATTCATTATATGCATTTCAATCTGTGGGAATAAAACTGGCCGCTTACAACAATTAGTATAAATCCTCAATGTAATCTAACGAGTCAAATTTTGCTGAATAACGAGCTCATATAGTTACATGGTAGAGCGATAAATTTTTAAAAAGTTTTTTTTTAATATTTATATAATGAATGAATTTAAATGATTAACAAAACTGCACATACCTAATGTTCCTAATTTCGGAATTAGAGGGAAATACTTACAACACAAAATTATTAATAAAATTGGAACAAGTATAATTAAATATAATTACAGTTTAAAAATTTTTATAAATTTGAGAATGGATTGATTAACATATTTTTATTTTCGTAAAGACAACAACATGAGTCTGTGTGAATTTTGTTTGCAGGTTTATTTTTTTCTATATATTTACAAACATTTTAAAATATAAATATGATAAAAATGTTTTAAAAAATTATTGCTCGACTACACACTATCTTATAGATATATGAGCTCATCATTCAAAAACACTAGGCGTCGCGTCGTTAGATTACATAGAGGATTAGTGGTAATTATGGTAAACGGGCGAGTTTTGTAATTGTTTGTAAATGGCAAATGCAAGTTTAAATACTCATAAAAGTTATCAATTTATAATTTCCGTGTTAAAATTGCAAAATTGTTAAAAAACTTTTAACTTTATATAATATAGTAATTGATGTACTTTATTATAATTGTTGTTTATCATAATTAGGGTGTAAATCTTTTCATTTAACGAAATCGTTTTTAGGATTATGGATTATTTGTTAATATGTTTATTTATTGTTTAAATATTTTTCAGATTTGAATTGCATGGTTACTTAAATAAATAATATAACCAGACTAAACATAGTTTTTATTTTCTTATGTATAGCAACTTTACAACGTTACTTACACGTAGTGGGTCCTGCAATAGTAAATACTAATAATTAAATGTTTTTGAAACCTCCATTTAAAAATATGTAATTAACAAACGCTTACAATAGCTAATATTAGTTGAAGCTATAGTTTTAAGTCTTCCTCTGTTGTTTGCCATTTCCTACGTTTTTAAAACAATACACAAGATTTACTATGAATACCAAACCTTATTTCTATGCGAGTTTAAGTTTTAAGAGTCAACTGGATTCAAGTTGTGAAAGAGCTATTTAAATTTAAAGCAAATTTAAACCGCAATATTCAAGGTTTGCTTGTGATATTAAATAATTAAATTTTTCTAACTAATATGCATAATTGCGGAGGGTTTTACAACTGTCTACCCCAATAAATCATTTACCTGGAACAACCGACGCCTGCCGAACGCGCATCTATCCAAATGGTGAGTAGTTTTGGCAGTCACCGCGCTGTAGACGACAACATTAAATAAGTCTGACAGTGTACATAAATGTGTGCAGAATAAATTTATACGTTTACCGAATACATTTAATTACTAGGATCGGGAGGAAATCGTAAAAAGCTCTTCTTTGCTTTGCATGTTTAAATATTCCGCAATTTCTTATTTTCTATCCTTAAACATCTATGTTGGTATGTCGTAAGCAATTTTACGAGCAAACACGTGCATTTATTATGGCGGTTGTGTATCTTTTAAGGCTCAAGTGAATGTATGTGTATGGTCATTCAATTTCAAGGAAGTCTATGAAATATAACTAGAATTAATTAAGACATAGGAAGAGAACGCGGAATATAAAGAAATAAATCAAATGTTAGAATATATGTAGCATAAATAATTCACATATTACTATCAATAAATGAAAAAAATAAAAGAAAAAATTATAAGTTGGATTATTAACTTTGACAAAAAGATATTTAAATATTACAATATTTTATAGTTTATATTAACGGCACCTATTTTTTTAATAAGTACGATTAAATGGTTATTCATTGTTAATGGTTTGCGCATAAAAAGTGTTCAAAGTAATGTCTCTAATACCGTGCTATAATCTCAAATATTAAAAAAAAAAGTGCTTATGAGGTTAAAAAGCACATAAATAATGTGCGCTATGAATACGACTGTATTCACAACTAAATTATTTAATATTGATGAAAACTATGCTTAAATCAAATACAACAAGCTTGCGTAATGCATTCGACCTCGATACAAGTAGAACGCAAACCTCCGAGGCTCATGCCCATGCGTTTTATGTTCTAACACAAAAATAACAAAGCTATTATCAGACTTTAGATATTTCATACCCGAATGACAAATCATAAACTGTTAAACTCATTCATAGATATAGATAGAACGACGAATACTTAATGAGTTAAATTACAGTACATTAAAAGCGATAGCATTGGAATGGGTTGATCAATCGTCCCATCCACTGCCACCACTAGGGTCTAAATTCATTCAACAAGTCCAGGCCCTTGAGGAAGCTTAGAATTTTGTTGAATTATTTTCAGATCTTCAAAGGAAAAGCCAATCTTCTCAAAGATGAAATTTCTGATTCTTGTGGGGCAAGGACAGTACCAGAAAATATGTTAACAGTTGACATTGAGTCCAATCCGATAGCCCGATTCTGTGTAGGCGCTTTCTGAATCTGCAGTGAGCTGTAAAGACAGAGACAACTACTTTGATACTTTTGCGATAAAGTTCGAGTATTTCTTTGGTTCCGGCATGATTAGGTGCAATGTGCGCTTTCTCATGTACCAAACCGGCACAATTTGGATCAGTATCCCAATGTTTGCCCAGGAACTGATATCCTATTTAACTATTGTAGGTGCTATGCCAGTGGCAGCTTTTGGTGCTTTGCTCCACGGTATCCTTCATCGCAAGGGTGTCTACTTGCTTATTTCATGAATTTAGTGAATGTTCGCAATATAATTAGTAAGTTAGAATAATTACCAAAATTTTTCATTCATTGTATTCGAATTGGGACCGACAACACTTCTAGCACGTATTGTTTATGTTGTACTTGTCACTTATTCCTAACTTAGTCATAACTACACTTTATTTATATACAGGTTGATTCAAATTAAGTGTGCACCATTGCTATATCTGTTATTATTGATTCTAGAAAGTGGAGTAAATTACCAAAGTATTAGTATTTTTAACACTGATTAATATGCAGTGTACGGAAAAACAATTACGTAACGCATTTTCGAGAAATTTCGAAATTCGCACATTTTTTAAATGGAACTCCCTATATATTGTAAAAAAATTTAAAGATATTTTAATTTATGATTTGATCAAAAGTTTTAATACAATACTGTCTTAAAATGAATAATAAAGAAGTTAGGGTAGATTTTAGTTAGTGCCAAAGATACACTTTCATTGTGTAAAATTTATAGTAGGCTCTTTTCACTTTAAACCAAAACAAATAGTACGTTCTTTAAAATTGTCAAAAGTACACTGACGTTAAATCTTTTGCTGGTTTAATTATGGAAAATAGTTGGCTATTAGATTTTGTGTTCTGTGTACTTCTAATTATATTATTAGTACCTTGAATTGAATGAATGAATGAAATTTTTCGCTATTTTCGAGAATAAATCAATTGTATCCTTTCCATATGCGAAGAGTACAGGTTTTTCAACCTAAAGATCATCCTTTACGTTTACAATTTTGCCATGGTTTTTACAAAAACCTGTAGAAATTTCAAACTTTTCTCACCATTGTATTGGTGACTGATGAAGCAACGTTTACACGTCACGGCATAAATAACTGTCGTAATACGCATGTCTGTGCTGTCAAAAATCCACATGCTGTTCGTCAGACAACTTCTTGGCTTCTTTGTGTTGCCAAATCGATTGAATGGATTTGATATTGGAAGAAGTTCCTTTTATGTTATGCCAATTCATGGGTACGTCGAACGAGACTTTTTTTCAACAAAATGGCGGTAACTTTGTGCAACTAGTGTAAAGTGGATTCCATGAAAAACATTAAACATAAAAATTGTTTAATTTAATGTGCTTAATCACCATTTAAAAATAAAAAAATAAAAACTGCAACACAACTAAGATATTTTTACGTTAATCATCCTACCTAAGACCGTACACAGCTTGTATACCTGTCCCTGAGAAGCCAGTGTACGACCATATTGTACAGTAGTGTGTACATTATATACATTGTACATTACACAACAAATACATAGGCAATAGCCGAGAGTACGTTTCCATCGCTAACTATAGATAGAATTGGCAAAACCACATTTCTTGTCAGGGCTACCCTGATGACGACAGTAGAAACAATGTCGAAACACCGGATGTAAACAATCCAATAGACGATGGCAATAGCCCAAACATCAATTCATATACTAATCGCATCGTCAAGAAATGCACGTCATCATAAAAGGAGGAGTACGAACCTACGGTCGATCTTAAATAAGAGGTGAAAAGTTACACAACTCTTAAAGCTCCAAAGGAAAGTCTAGACTAGACGTATACAGGGATCAAAGAATATATTGTAATTTGTAAATATTTTAGTTATTATCAAATATCTTTTATAAATATTAAAAGAAATTTGAAATATTGTGTCTCAATAAGTAACTAAAGTAAGCTACGAATACCTATCCAATATTTTCTGATAAAGTTATCAAAATATCTACACAGAATTTATGATAACACTGTACGTACAGGGAGAGAGAGAATAGAGGATAACGGAAACATGCAACAGAAAAAAAAGGCTTCCTAAAAGAGAATCGCACTCGGAATCATCTAAGGCGAAGTTTCCAGTCACGTCTCGTAGTTGTTAGAGTGTAAGGAGACGCACTTGAATTTGAGAGACTGGAAGTGTTTCACCCGTTGATGACTTTAATTGTGTAGTCTTTTGATCTGGGTTCGCAAAGCATCGTGTGCGCTATTACGGTCCTTTCATTCACGTCTTTGTAGCTTTTCAGGCAGCGACAAATAAATCGCTGGCCTTAAAGCGGGAAAAAAGCATTTATTCCTTTTTCTGCTCGAGTTTGGTCGTAGAGGAGGGCTGTTTTGTTGTGTTCAAAATCTTAGTTTCAATAATCTACTATAACAGACTACATGCACAACCATTTTCGTTCAATAGACAACATAATAAAACAAATAAAAAAAATGTTGCAATGTCTAAATAAAACCTGAATTTGCTATTTATGACTATAGAACACTTAGTTCTAGTGTATACTTAGCACAATAGGGTTAAGTAATATCTGCGGAATTAAATTAAATTTTAATTTATTTAAATTTATTTTGCGTTACCTGGATGCGTCCACAAAAAGAATCTTTACTGATAGTAATGCATTTTTTTCGCCAGAGATATGTGTGTTAATTATAATTTATAGAATTGCTTCCAAAATCATCTTAATTTTCCATTCGAATGCAATTTCAAATTTTTTGAAACATGGACATAATTAAAACTTGAGTAGTTAACAATACGACACCGTTTCAATTGCTGGAAGATATACTGACTGAATTTTCAGTCCATCCGTTTATAACTTATATAAAGCTTTTGATTTAAAGAATTGACACTTCTAGGACAGGTTCAGGGCATAGATATGGAGCCAATAATCCCTTGCTTGCTAAGTCATCGGCTTTATACTAATTTAGCACATAAAACCTTCAGAAAATAGTTAATAAAGTTTCAACAAATATTTCTCCGCTTGAATTAAACTTAAAAGGCGAATAACATGCAGTTATTAAAATCGCATTTTTGTTCATCTAATAGTATTTCCTTATTCCGAATTGCGCTCGCTATCATTTATCAAAGTTGTAGGAATCTAAGACCTGGCTGTATATAGTTTTGCACCACTTAACATATTGGTTTTTATAATTTTATTAAAAACTTTAGTGCATAAATACATTGTATCAACATCTCTTGAAAAAAAAAAAAAAAGAGTTATTGGTAGGAATATATAGCTTGCAATAAGATGCTATTTATTACCTTACGATTGATTATTTCTATTATTATTTGTGATATTCATAAATTTGAATGCTTCAATTCATCCCTTCTTTTAATTTTTGGTTGACAAATGTATTCTTGAAATAACTATGACAACTTCTGAAATGGTAAATGTATTAAAGGTATGTACATCATTGTATTTAGATAATATCAAATATGTATTTTATCCATTCCCTCCGTTGTGAACAGGTTGCCGGAGAGAATGGAAATTGATTCTTACGCTATAAATATTCACATTCAATATTTTGCTTCTATTTAATCGAAATATTTATATATGCTATTATTTAACAACTGATTACTGTATTATTTGCCTTAGTATAAATAAAGAAAGTGGTTTTCATCAACAACAAGTATAATTTATTGACACTATTATTTTATGATAAATAATTCAACACTAAGGATTTATAAAATATCCCACATGAAGGTTAGTCTATTTAATAATAACATAAACAATATTGTTGTTGTCTGTTGGAAAATATTGAAAAATAATACGTCAAGTATTTCAAAATCTGGATTTCTTCTAATAATGGCATCAATATTATTTTGCAACTCACGTTGTGGTGACCATTCTACGGCTCTAACCAAGTAGTTCATCCTGTTAACGACAGATTGAAGAGATAGAAGAGTGTTGTAACATACTTCTTTGTATAGGTATACTCGGGATGGTGGTTTTAATTTCTTTTTAGATAAACTTATTAAATAATTACATTCGAAAAATTTCCGGGAGCTCAGAGTAGTGCGTGCGCATATATGTTAAATTTAAAATATTGGAAAATATATAGTTGTTTTAACAATTTTCCTGTCTTTAAGATGATGCTAGCTGAATCTAAAACAAATAGTAATACTATGCAAGCATCAAGTGTAAACCACATTGTACTAATTTGCAACTTCCGCTGCTATCAGTGGCGCAGAAACCAAATATTGCACAGATGGTTGGTTCGTACTCAATAAGCCCAAAATAGCATTTACAATGCATCGAATCTTTAGGTGTTTGTTTTCATCTGTGCTAACCCAAAGATAGTTTTCTGAAAGTTTTGTCTTAATTGCCGCCATTGTCTTGTCATACGCTTTAGATACATAAAATCTCCTCGTAGTAAATTCGTCGTGAATATCATGATCTGCACATTTATGAAAAAAATATAGCTGCAATTGCTTAGATTTTCAGTCGAAATGTTGGCTTTTACAAATGTTATGTTGCATATATCTTCATAAAATTCCATTTAATGTTTGCACATGCTCATTAGTTTTAACCTGTCGTAGACTTTGTTTATCTTTGTGTATTAATGTGTGAACCCATTTCTTTTACAATAAATTTTCCTGTTCTCGACGAACGTAAAATAATAATAATAATAATAATAATAGTATACTTTAATGCGATAAGTTGCAACACAACATTCACATTGTCACTATACAAGAATACAATGATCACAAATTATAAAACAAAAAACCACACAGAAGAAAAAAAAAAACAAACGACCGTCATTCGCACCTCAGGCATTCATCAACGTAGTAGAAATAATGTTGTTGCATAAACCATTTTAAATTTCTTTTATAAGCAAATCAAATTCTACCACGAATTCCAAAACTACTTATTAGTAATCGCAAATGCTGATTGCGGACGGATAAGAAAATGAAAATATGAAATATACATTATTATTATCATTATAACATATTTTATGTATATGGCATATAAAACTGAAGCTGTGAAAATTACTACTGCATATATGTTGTATTACCTGCAAAATTCCAGACGTGTGATCTGGTACACTATTTCAGAGTTGGTAATAAAACTTCGATAAGAACAAGAAGAGTTCATGAATAATTCTTTTCACAATGTAAGTAGGTACATCAGCGACACATTCTAATTGTACGACCTACAACATAAAATAGAGCCTATATTTGTAGCATGAATAGCAGACGGCTTATGCATTCACTGCCGTCTTCGAAATATATAAACACAGATGCGCGCTCTCTGTGTTTTTTTTTTGTAGTAAATCTACTTTAAATGTAAGGAAGAATGCAGTAAGTAAACATAGACAAACATTGAACTTATAAAATAGGCAGAAATAAATACATGAAAGGCGCATATATATGCCTGCTGACTTACCTCGATTAGCACAATTCAAAGTTTTTCAATTACTTACCTTAAGTATAATATTGTATAACAAACAGAGATGTCTACAACAATATACATACAACAATCATATCAATACACATAACAATCTGTTTTCTTTACACATCCCTACAGCTTCACTAAATATGTTTGTGTTTTTCAATGCAATTGATTCATAATAATTGTTTCCATATCTATTTTTAATATATAAAGTAATCAATAATTATTAATTTAAACCTGTATTTTATATTGATGCCTATCACTGCTGTTTGATTTAGGACTAATTCAAAATTTGTATTTCTCTTGAAAAAATATCTGAGACTTTTGAGGTAAAATCTTCGAAACTGGGGAATTTATAATCAAAATATTATTTTATCTTGTTATTATTGTTTTAATAAAAATATACCATTACTATAACCAATAAAAAATATTTCTGATGAGTGTAGAGCTTTTCGTTCTAATATCTGATATAAAAATCGTGGGTTTTAAATGCATCCTCACCATACCTCTTTCATTATTTAATGTCAAAGAAGGATGGGAGAGTGAATTAAAAAATGAATATGAAATCATCAGACATCAATTAGATTAAAAAATATAAGCACATTTGGGTAAAGCTGCAGTGAAGTCGTTTAATAAGATTACAGTTATTCGAAATACTTCAAACATCAAATAAATTTGTTCCTACGCAAAGATAACAAATACATAATAGATGCATTCAACATCGCACATTAATAAATCCAGCCTAAGCTTTTTTAAAATAACAGAGACAGCACATCTGTTTTTACATATTTCGAAGCGGCCAGTTAATGCATAGATCCGTCTACTATCCACGCTAAACATATGTATAGGCTCTATTTTACCTTGTAAGTCGTACAATTATAATGTGTCGCTGGTGTACCTACAAAGCAGATGGTAGATTTAAGTGGTATTAAAATGGTAAAGTAAACTAATTAATTTACAAAGAAAAATTCCGTCGAATGATCATTCGATTCACAAGTGAATGTTTACAAAGAAAAGCGGTGGCTAACCGCGGTTAAAAATAAGTACCGGTAGGCCGTAAGTAAAGGACGGACAAACTCGTTCGGAGAAGCGGGGAAGCGGAAAACTCAGTAGCGTTGCATATGTATCTACATACACATGTACCTACATAGCTTTGGAGAGTCAGTAGAGAATATTATCTAAGGTTCTGTATTCACATGTAAGAGAACTTCATATTTACAAAGGAAAATCTAGAAAGTATTATGTGGTTACAAATTTTAAAAACTTATTAAATTACAATGAAAAGTAACAATAATTAACATAACTTAGTGAAAAGAGCTTCCCCTGTTTTTTGGTGTATTAGTTGCAACAATATTTTGAATAGAAGTCTTGAGGTAGGAGCGTTGATTGGATTTATTAAGATTTAATACATTTTTTTTTTTCGTTTAAATTTTACGTGCCGCTAGATAAAACAAACTTACTATCATTTTCAAATGCATTGTTGTCGAAAATTACAATGTTTTGATATTAATAATATGTAAATTATTTCTAATCAGCGATAAAAAGACTTACTAAGTTTTTGTTTTATTATTTTAAATAGTTAGTGACTCTGATTGTTTTATCTTTTTTTCTTTTAAATAAAATGTCGCTATTACCTATTTAAGTTATTTATTTTATCTTGTTACAGTGCTTAAAATATATTCAAAATATAAATTATTTTAGCAATTCTTACTTTTCAATGAAAGCCTGAACGGAGGTATTTGAGTGCTGCAGAAATATAAATAAACAGCATCAAATATCTAAGACGCCGCCAATGCGTGGAATATTGCGAAAACACAGCAGCGTTGTGGTTCGTGTCGAACAAGCAAGTTATGTATATACACGTCATCACTGTGCATTGAAATATTCCACGTGATTTACGGACGCATGTGGTTTTTATACCTACATGGGTGTGTTTTTCTTACTCGGTTAAAACTACTAGAGGATTTATACGGGCAATCGGGTGCCTTTCTATCAACACCCATATGTGCGTGTGTTCGTTCGGAACGGAGACCGCCTTGCTTTAGCCGTAAGATATAAAATGTAAAATATAAAAGCTATTTAATATCTGAACTGAATAAGGATGTATGTCAATAATTCGCAAATATACTACATATACAAATAAAAATATACTAAATAAAATTTAGACATCTTCTCTCGTAATTAAACGTTCGGATGACGCAGATGGAGTACGTAACGACAGTAATACATATTATAATAATAGTTTATTACTCTAAATGTATTATTTAGAGTAATAAAAAAAACAAATGAAATAAAATGCGCGCTTCTAAGTGGATGAAACAAAAGGCTTTAAAAAGAACTTAATAAGAGAAGATAAAAGAAGAAAGTCATTCCATGGGCGCACTTATGTAATAACATCTGATAGGTGACTGATTTACAATAGGCTCGCGATTATGTGAACTAATCACATCAGATATCTCAACATTTCACATAAAGTAGTATTCATATGGCCGCGAGGCTACTCTATTATATCTTTGTTATTAACAATCGTAGGGAAATTATTTAGTTAGAGTAGGAACATTCCAATTGTTATGGAATCCATGTAGTATTTAGAATAGGTAAGCCTCGTGTTTTTTTAGGTGGAGCCATGGGGTTGGGATAATTTGTAATTATTTAATTTTTCATGAATAAAGTGTAACCATGTTGGTTAAATACAATAAATAAGAAGCAACAATCAGATATGGTTTCCCAAGAAATGTAAGCGTTAGGACAGGTGCATAGAATATTTATGTAGGCACCTTTTCATGTGCAATTAATCGCGTTTTCTCCGAAAATATAAACTGTACGCACAGTGATAGTGCCACACCCGCTACTCACTACGCCTATGTGAATTAATTTCCATTTTTTCTGAATATTATTAAACACGCTGCCGCTGTGTTAGAACTAGCAAAGGAATAGCTGTAAAAGTATTTCAATATTAAAAAAAAAAACAATAATCTTAAAGTGACTTTTTTTTGTTCTAAAATTGTAATTTACATTCTTTCAGTGAAGAGAACTTCTCAGAAACCCCGAATAGATGTATTGCATAATAGAGACTCTGTGCAAAAAATAACTTTAATTTAAAATCTTTTCTTCATTTTTGTTACTGATTTGAATAAAATTTAATTAAAACGTCACTATCAAAAAATAAAACGACTGGGTACAATTACACACAAAGTGAATGGCCGTAATCAAACTATCGTTCCTGTTATTTATAGGCACAGTTTTCTATTATTATCGATTCAGTACTTAATCGAATTAAGACTTGTGAAAGCAGTTATCTTTTTTGACTATACTACAGTTGGGCGGCTTTCATATAACGATTTAGACTAAGGCTGTTTTTTAACATACTAAGTATTCGATTAACTAACATTGCTTCACAAAGGCACTATTACAGGTCCAAATTGTCTGTGTGTACCATAAAATAGCGGCAATATTCATAACGCCATAGAAATCGATATTACGAATCGGTTCCGCAATAGAATTATCGTTATAATGATCAACAAATGTAAGAAAAGCAGTCATACAACGACGATCTGAATAAGGAAAAAAATAGTTAATAACACGAAACCGTAATACACCACGACACCACACAGCAAGAAGTCTCACAATCTAATAATCTATTATGGAAGCTCTCGGCTATTATCAACTAATATCGGTAAAAAGCACCTCCAACTTTAGAAACGAATCTCAGGAGCAATTTTACCTAATCACTAGCGTGCCGTGAATATTGATTGAGATAAGTGGCCCCACTCGGATCAACGAAACTTTAGAATTCCTCATTTAATAATACGTAGCATGGTCGTATGTATATCAAAACTTCGTGGTATTAGAAAAGTTTCCAACTCCAACATGCTGTTAGTTCCTTCTCGTAAGGATACGCAGTATTTGTAGTGCATGAAAGGGAAAATGAAACGTTCTAGTTAATATGCGATTCTTAAATGTTTAAAACTTTCACGCATCAAGTTTCATAATCACGACCGTTGTTAGATACTAATATTGAAGAAGAAATTATAAACTTGTAATATAGGGTTTTACGTCAAAAAGAACTGATACGTAATGGAAGTATGTACATCGTTGTTAAGTAACAACTTTTTGTCAAACTCGCAGTTTTAGCCTTTTCTGAGAGCTTGATAGCTTGACGTAACAGAAAAAAAATCTTTATTTAAATGATTGATGAAGTGTTCTTCACGTTGTATTGGATGTAGTAAATTTCTATTTATTTAGATTGTATGCTGTGATTACTGAAATTCAATTGAAACTTCTAATGCATACTTATAATAATTGAAAACTACATAAACGAGTAGATAGGTACTTAAACAGATAATATATTCGTTTATTTATTATGCAACATCTGACGTTCACTTAATACTTTATAACAAAACGATCTTGAAAAATTTTCACATCAAATTGTATTCGTGACAGTTTAACCCAGCACTTAAGTCTTATTTCCCTTCGATATATCGAAATTATGCGAGATTAGGGCTTGGAAGGTAATAACAGTTTGTCTACCATTCTTAATGTTCTATGTAGTATAGAGACGGCAATTTTTGATTTAACTGGAGGCATTGTAAAATCAATTGGCAAGTAGTATGTTTACTTTGCGAAAGCTGTTATTAAGTAATTGCATGAATTTATTTAAAGCAAACCAAATGGAAATTTGTATATAATATCGAAAAGTGATAAAATGTCTGTTGTATATTCGGTGACATCGTAAGTGTTACACCCAGAAGGAATAATTTGTTCAAATCAAATTGACATTGGAATGGCTGTATTTAAACCAAGCTATGGTAAGAATGTGAACGTTATCTTTGATAACTTTTTGCGAAAAAAAGATATCTCTTAGTTTTTTTGTGAAGAAACCTGCTTATGAGACTGACTAGTACAGAAATGTTTAGTTATTGCTCGTCTGTCTACGAGTATCAAGCGTAAAAAGATGCCGTTCTAGACAAGTTACAAGACGTCAAAATTATCACCGTGTTAGTGATTTTGACATGAATAGAATTGTTGCCTATCGACAGTGCTGGGCAAGTCAGGGGAAGCGATTAAGTTTCTACAGCGATTAGGCATACTCGTGTTTTATCGGCTCTGGGAAGACCGCTGGCCAACACTACTGCCCACTCACGACGTGAATAAACACGAGTATATCTAGTCGCTGTAGAAATTTAATCGCTTCTTCTATCTTACCCAACCACGCCTATCGAGGTGTTGTACTGCAATGCCGGTAATGCGTGCGTGTCATATGTGGAAAGAAGAAGGTAGGGCAACATAAAGAAGACCATCTGGTCAATCAAGGTGTACCACAGAGCATCAAGATAGACGCTTTAGACAACTAGCTCTACGAGATCGTTTTGCTACTACGCGTCAAATCATTAACCAATGATTTGGAGAAGAAGGTAGACTAGTTACTACGCATAGATTCTTTCGCCGCATTCGAGCCTTTGGACTTTTTTCATACCGTCCACGATTAGTGCCCCCTTTAACTGCGGACCACTGTTGTCAACGTTTGAATTGGCGCAGAAAACGGCAGCTTTGGTATGCCTAGGTATGCACGGTGGCCGTAGAAGGGTACGACGCCGGCGTAGAGAGCGACGTGATATTGGGTTTGCTGTTATATACACAGGACTGTAGGAGTAGTGGTTTGGGAGGAGGAGCTATTGTCTATGGCAGCCGATCATCATTTCTCTTTATTGGAGACAGTATGGCAGCTGCTTGTTATGTTGATGATATGCTACAAAGCGCTTTACTACCTTATCTAGATGGCCGTCCAAACGTCCTTTTTCAGCGAGGCAACGCACGTCTCCATATTGCTCGTCGAACTAAGGACTTTCTCCAAGAAGCAGGCGTTAATGTTTCGCCGTGGCCACCCCGTTCATCAGATTTAAACCCCATTGAACATACGCGGTACTGCATGGGGAGAAGACTGTCCACCTGATCCTCCACAGATTCTGCCACTGTTAATACACGAAGTTCAAGTTGCTTGAAACGAGGTGCCGGAAGCAGATATCGACCAAAAAAGCTTCTTTCAATAGTAATGTCAGTGCCCTGGCCAGGCACGGTGTTGAGCCGGCCCTTGTAGAATAGCTACACTCTATGTTGGACCAAAGGGCAATAGAAATAAGTGTGGGAGGTGTCAGCGTGAGGGGACGCGTAGATCGGGGCTGCCCCAAGGAGGCGTCTTGTCACCACTTTTGTGGAACCTTGTGGTAAATGACCTCATTCATGCGTTGAACACATCTGGCTTCATCACAATTGCATATGCGAACGATATTACGATCCTCATTGATGGAAGATTTGAGAACGTGCTCTGCGATTTGATGCAGACTGCTCTAAGGTCTCTCGAAAACTGGTGTAGAACGTTGCCTTTCTGTAAACCCAGATCAATCAGAGATGGTACTCTTTAGTAACAAAAGAATGGTGGGAAAACTTTGTCCACCACCACTGTTTGGCACTGCTCTCGGTTTCTCGGATGAAGTCAAGTATCACTTTTGACAAAAAACTGAGTTGGAGCAAACATGTCAAAATAAAAGCCGGGGCATCACGAGAGCATCATCCACGAGGGCATCGCTAAAGCGCCTCTTCTTGGTGTCGCGAAGGACTGTGTGCCTTCCGTGTTTGCTTTCGGCAGACACTACCGCGCTCATGTCGATCCCTGCGTCGAATCATTGCCTTCGATTGCCGTCTATACAGACGGATCAAAGACAAAAAACAGGGACCTGAGAAAAGTTTGGGAAGTTTTCTCTCCAGACCTTAAGCTCAACTTAGAGTTGGCACTAGGTAGGTTCGCTACGGTTTTCCAAGTTGAGATTTTGGCGATCCTACATGGTGCCGAAGAAATTTTAGCAAGGAGCATTAAGGGACGACGTATTGTCCTTTACAGTGATAGCCAAACTGCCCTTAAAGTCCTCAACAGTTATAAGATCGCTTCGGGCTTAGTACTTCAGTGTCACAATGCCTTGGAAGCGATCGCTATTGATAATGACTTGATACGCAGATGGGTTAAAGGTCATAAAGGTAATCTGGGAAACGAGGCTGGCGATAGGTTGGCGAGACGGGGTTCGTGTTCTTCTTATATGGGACCGGAGCATGTTCTTCCCATTTCTTCAACTGCACTCAATACCTTAATAAACCAGTGGACCACTATTCAAGTTGTCGTCCCGGACAGCAAGATATTGTCTGCAGCTTTTTCGTAGTAAACTACGTGAAGTTGTAGCGCTATTGACTGGTCACTGCAAACTTAATAAACACATGCACCGCATGGGCTGCTAGTCAGGCCCATTCTGCCGTGCATGTTACCTAGAGGACGAGACACCGGAGCACATCTTATGCGATTGTCCGGCGCTTGCCCAACTTAGAGGTTTTATACTGGGGGAGTTCTGGCCTAGTATGGCCAGCTTTGGTGGCACCTCACATGCTACACTGCTCGAGTTCATTCTTCGCTTGGGTTGGCTCGAGTAGGCTGCGGGTGAGTGACTCCGCCTAGGAAAGGTAGCACAATGGACCCGGTTAGAGTGGCCTAAGTGCGCGTGGCTAGCCACCCATCCCAACCAATAATCCAGAATCCAGAATATCGACCATCTCTTTTTATCGATTCCTAGAAGTGCATACTAGTGTACTCAGCAACGAGGCTGTCAAACACATTATTAATTTTTTTTCGTATTACATGTTAATAAAATTTCTTGCAAATGATGTAAAACTATCACTTTGCCGAAAAGTTAACTAGAACAAATTATTCCTTCTAGGTGTAACACTTCTAATGTCGCTGAGTATATTTTCTATAAGTTTTTTTTCTGAGCTCATGCCTTCCTTTATAAGTAATTTAATCATAACATCTTTATGTAAAGCCATCATCACTATTAAGATTAAGATTAAGGCATAGATTTATGTGAATGTATTCAAGGCTTTGACATGTGCAAATACATCAACAAATTACGGCCACTAAAGCAATAAATAGGCGATCCTGTGCAATTTCACTGCTTGCAAAGCAGTTTTGCTTTTGAGATTACTCAATAGAGAATTTATAGCGCCTGTTTTGCGGTTTCATTTTAATCTTCGCTTGGAATCCGATATATCTTATCCGCACTAAATCAATTCGCCGCATCTTTTTCGTTTCATATTTCCCTTGCGCTTATCGCAGAGCCGTGACTATTCTCTCTTTTACCTACCGTTTTTAATTTTTTCACTTTTTGCGGTCGATGTTAATGAGGTACTTTGTGCTAGTACAAACAGAATAATTAACAGTGACTCTGCAATTCTTTTGTGTGCAGTGGATTGGGTTATCTGGAACGAGCACTAGAACTTCAGATGAAAAATGTTGCTAGTAATTAACGGAGATGTACTTGATGATCCTTTAATTACAGTTGATTTTTTTTCTTGGTGACATGTACGTGGTTGTTGTTGAACGGTAAGATTTGTAATTCAGTTACCCTGTTTAAACAGTGGCAAATTAATTGTATAAGGGAAAGGAAGTGAAGATATTGCGGTAATTTAGATTTTGTATTAATTGTGTTAATAATTAAATCTTATATATTTAAATTAAGCTATAAAAATAACTTATATATAACCCTATATAGTAATGTTGCATTCCTAAACTCTGCGATGCTACTGTCTGCAATAACTCCAGCAAGGTTGCTGTCACTAGGGTTTGTTGGTTTACTAATATTGTCATCATTCGCATAAAACATCGACATTGTTAAACTATATTTTGTAATTTGTATTTCATGAGCAAATAAGTAAAGGAATAGAAAGAAAACAAATCTGTGTCATAAGATAATGCTCCATTTGCTCATTACATTGCCTTGGTGGAACACTGTGTATTCAATACGACTCCGACCAACGAAAAGATATTGCAAGTGTAACTATATCTATTAATTCTTACATCTATACTAGCATTTCGTACAAAGGCAAGTAAAACTTACACTTGCCTCCAATCAATCTAGAATATGAACGTCTTTAATAATAAATTATTTATCAATTTCTTTTGTTTTGTTGAAGGAAATATACATCAAAGGAACAGAAGAATAAATATATTATTATGGAAATAGATGTATTGAATATAATTTAGAGCCATTTAAGCCATGTTTCAAAGCCTAATAAAGGAGGAATTGTTAGTTGAAGTATATTCTCGGTTACCTACTTTACAGACAAATTTTGAGTTTGGTAAAAATGACTATAAAATTATACCATATTAGCAAGAGGTGCTAGTTATAGACTTTTTATGTAATGTGAACTTTATTTTATTTGTTAATTTAAGCTTACGCGGTATTTTTTTCTTTTTATGAAAAGGGAACAAAATATTCCCGGAGATTTTTCATTGTTGTTTATTCGGTAACTATTGCTGTATTCCTCTCAGTTCTAGAATAAATAACGGTCTTAACGTCAGTTACTGGTTGTTCATTTGAGTTCTATGTTGATTTACCTGACAGCGATAACAATCGAAGACAGATAGCTGTTACTTTTACTTAAAATTATCTAAAAATTATCGATCTATCACCTGAATAATATAAATCCATACCTTTACCTGAATAATTTTTAAGAATTTCCTATGAAAATTCCTGAGAAGAATCCTGGATAGAATACCATTCCAAGATTTCACCGTTACTGGAGCCCCTCGAATCGAACATCCAACTTGTCCTAGAGAATTACTTGCTCACACGTGCATTTTGAGCTGTCCATATATGCATCCAAGGTATTTCATCAAATACATCCCACCTATAAGAGAAAATAATTAATTAGTTTCAATTTAATGTTAACCAGCAAATTAGATTTTTGTAAGTTATGTTATACGTTAATTTTAGGGTTAAGTTTGTATGACCATGCCATTATTCTAGTTATTTTAGGAATTTTAATATTTAAAGGTTGTCATAAAAATTCAACAGTAGAATGATCTAATTATAATAATTATAGTAATTTTTATATAGGTCGATAGCACGCATAATATTATAGTTTTCTTACAAATTTAGTTTGGCCATTTACGGATAGTAGTATAGTATTTTTGACGTTTTTTTAACCTCATTTATTTAAAATGGTTTAGATACGGATTTTGAGTTAAATAATTTGTTTTATATAGTATTTATGATTCCACATACGTGCTTGTGATCTGAGAGTCCTAAAATTAATAAAACATAACATTATTTGGTATTTAAATAAAGAGTTACGCTTGCATTGTTTTAAAACTTTCTTTTATTGTACGTTTAGTGTGTTTTTACAACAATATATAATAATAATATTTTTCCAATTTCAAACAATCAGAGAAGGGGCTTTTTAGGTAAGAAAACTGCCCATTCGTTAGCAAGCGCCTGGAAAGCTAATTTGACAGGTAATCTGGTGCTCCTACAAGTGTCCCGTGCCACCTAGCAGGTAGAAAGTCATTGATCACAATATTCATTCATGTATCAGAGAGATCGCTAGGTGAATAAAAACCACTAAATTGTTGTATTTATTTTTTATTGTCAAAAAAAAGAAAAAATATAAAAATAACTATAATGATAAACTCAAATAACCGTGAAAGAAGACACCAATGGGTATCATGTTGTAGTGCCAGTCACTCCCGCAAGATAACTTTTGACAGGGTCGGATGTTAGAAATGAAATAGTCGAATAAAAAGGGACAATCTTTGTATCGCACAGAACGATATAGTCATAACTCTTGAACCCTAATTAAAAGTTATTGTGTATTCGTGTCAGAAATTTGAAATTCCCCTCCACCGAAGCTGTTACATTTTTATTAATTTATTTGAGAAGGAACCACAACATATTCATTCCTGGAAGAATATTTTACTCTATAAAAATATAAACAAAGATTTATTTCACAAAAAGGAAAGAATATGAATATAATTATCGTAAAACTCTTGCAAATGTATGTATCACTTAATCAAACATTATTTTACTGGAATCGTGTTTTTTATTACTATAAACCGTTCATAAATATTTGCAACAAAATCAGAATAAAAAATGCATAAATTTGTGTATTTTTTCAACCAATTTTTCTACTTCCTTTAAAATATAAATTAACAGATGTTTGAAAATTCCCGGCAACAGCTTTACAAAATGGCAGCTGGGTTTGAAGATCATTCAAAACGGACCACTAAAGAACAATGGATTTTTGCGAGCTTGTCCTTATTGTGTCATACTGTGGTAATATCTTTATTATTTTTCCAGTTGCGAACCCGTTGCTTTGGTGGCTGTATAGCTGGGGTCTCTTAAATCACTACCTTGTATATTATTATGCTCTTACTTTGTTAAATATTGAATTTATCATTTAATACTTAATAATTCAATGCATCAAATGAGCTTTCATTAATAAAACAGTGTAATTATTACATCAAAATTTACATCAAAAACATAAAGAGTATGAGAACTCTTACCCACGATGAGTATACTTATTTGGAATCTTCAAAACAAATATTATCAATTATCCAGTATATATTTGGATTCTTTAATTCTCAAAATAACTATTAAATATGCCGCGCTATCATAAGAGAAAAGAAAACCGCCAACCACGTCTACTAACTTATACAAATTAAAATTTCAGTCAACCGCCATCTCACAAGAATTAACAGTAACCTAAAATATTATAAAAGTTATACATTTATTTATACAAAAATTTAAACAATGCTTCGACCAGATAACTCGTTTATCGGTTTGCACAGACGCCAGAGTACCTCAAAATGAGATTTCCTTGTAGTGACAATCCAGATTAACTAAGATGTTCGCATAGAAGAGTTCAGGTCGGGAGAATAACATCGGTATCATAAAAATCCAGAACACCTCCTTCACAGCATCCGAAGTGTATATTACACTCGAAACAGCAGAGACATGTATGATTCCATATAGAAAATGTACCCAGGTATGATAAACGCAGCAAATTTCTTATAATGTCGAAAAATCTTGACGTTTCTTCTGTATATTTTTAGATCGAAGGTAATTACATGAATTTACATAGAAGATCCCCTTCAATACCAGATATACCGTAGGAATATGGTTTCATTCATTACCCCTGATGAAAAATAAAACAGTTTTTTTTCAAGATTTTTTTTAACAACCCTCCGTAACTAACGATTTTCATTCATTTCCTTTCAACGAATTACATTGAGTCACTCCGCCATTCAAATAAAGTGGAAACCTAGGATACCAGGATATCGTACAGTTGCCAGATGATAAATTATATTCAATTTCCATGACTACTAATGTGAATTAAAAATTATACTGGAACAACTTACAACAGGTGTGTACATAAGATAATATAGTTGATAGCTTTCCTCTTATGAAACACCGCAATATATTTCATATGGCAAAAGCTTTAAAGTGTCTGTCAATTTTTTTAATGATATCCATAATTAAAGTTTTGTCAGGCTGGCATATTTTTATAACGACAGAATACTACGGCATCTAAAAATAAATTTGCTGTCTTCACCTCCTGGAGCTTTCTACAGCTAAGTTTGTCATGTTTATTTTTAGGTGGGTGCATTATATGGGTATGGTTTATTCTTTCCTCACTTTTTCTTTTTCTTTCCCTTTTTTAATAAAACACAACTGTCATACAATTATTTCCTTTGAAAGAGACGCGGACTTCAACTACAACAGATTAAAGTGTGGACCGAGAGAGTGTTCTTGTAGTGTCCGTATGCTTGAAGCTCCTGCTATCATTAACAGTCAACAACTCCCTGAGCGTATAAAATGCTTTAGGCTACAGGGACTTCCATTAATGATTCCGTGGCATTACACGATGTCGTGTTAGCATGACTTGTAGTGGAATATAATAGTGCTACTGATAGATCATGTAAAATATAGCTTTTTTTCTGTGCTCTATATAGTTGATTGACATTTCTACTTGTTATCTTTCTCTGGACAGAAAATTATAGATGTAATTGTTAATAAAAATAACGAAAATGTGAAATTAATATCATTTTCCAGTTTGAGAGAACTAGCTTTCTAACAATATTTTTCTTTGCTTCTCAGCGTTTCTATTACCATTATTATCTGTACTTCAAATTTATATATATTAAAGCATATATTAGCTATATTCCGTAGTGGAAAAAAAATAAGAAACAAAAAAGAGTAGGTTATGCATAAGCAGTAATTTATGAAATATTTCATAACGTATAGCTTTATGTGGCCTTTATGTAAATCGGATCTTCTCTAGCATAATGATATGGTTTCTACGTGATTCGTGGTTGATTTATAATGAATAGTAGCGTGTGTAAATCAGTTACGCAGCGGTATCATGTAAGGTTTTACATGTTTAGCTTCACTTAACTCTTCCAATGCTTGAACTCGGCTTTTTTTCACTGGGTAATTATCAAGTACATATTATATCTTTCTCATTTAGCAGGCATATATATTCCATCTTCTAATATTCCAGTTTCTTGTAGCTTACGGTTACAATTATATAATACAGATCCTATTTAAAACATACATCCACACTCAGAAAAATACTTGTGTTAATTTAACCAAAACTTGTTTGGATCTACTATAATTTTTTGTTGTATATAGTCAAACATGCTCTTCTGTTGAATCCACAAAAAAACATTTTGTTGCATTTTTTTGTTTAACTCAACAATTGTTATTTTTTCAATCGTTCATTTTGTTCAATTTAAAAATATTTTTTGTTCAATTTAAGCTATTAATATAAATGGAATAACATTATGTTAACGTTTTACAAAATTTTATTGTTAATTCAACCACAATTTCCAAACATAAAATTTTGTTTGATTTGAATATCTTTTTTTGAATAATTAAACAATAATATAGTTAATCCAATCATATTTTTTCAAACAATTCATATTTGTTGAATTAATGCAAGTATTTTTCTGAGTGCACTAAACATCAATTTTTCCCGGCCGTGTCATTATGAAAAGCTTTTAATTAATTTGATGTAGTAAAAGACGTTATGATTTGCAAATAAAAATGTATTATAGTAAGGTAATAGATTATCTGTAAACCACGATTTGTAAATATTGACTTCGTTCTGGTATATACATTTTAATGTAGCTGGTAGAAATAAAATTTTCGTTTTAATATCAGTATACAATGATCTTTCATATAATAAACAGTTTTAAAATTAGAAAAATATTTTCCTGTGTCCATTGTACACACTTGCACCTAAGTACGCATGGTTAGAGGATTCAGATTAAATTATTGATTTCAATAAGCAAGAGGAACCCAAAAACCTTAAAATCCAATAAAATTCTTCTCAATGAAAGAAGAGTTGGTAAGAGTAAATACACGTATACCAATTTGTCGCACCTAACTAGACATTTCAGTAGACATTTCGAGTTTATTTATAGATTACTTTGACGAATTTACTCCAAAGATGAAATATTCTTGAAATTGAGTTACCCCGCGTGTTTATTAGTTATGTAAATTTCGGACATTTTAATTTAGAAGTTATTCAAGGGAAAGAACAATGCATGTTCTTCATAAGTTACTTTAAATTAAGAATTAAATGTCTTTTCTTGATATGTGTTGTGTTGACATGGTTGTGGTTAGGAAATGGTAGATGAGTTTAGTGGCAAGAATGGAATTTAAGAGAGAACCGATCGGGGGTATCAAAGATTTATTTATAATTTTTTCATTAGAGAAAAAGAAAGGTAAATGAGCCTTGTATGTTACAAGAAGTTCTAATTCGAAATTTTTGTTCCAGAATATCTGCCAAATATTTAGACAAGTTTAAAGTGAAAAGGATAAACCCAAGGTAGGAAACGTAAGCTAAACCACCGTTACCAAGTAATGAGTGGAGTGTCTAAGATTAAAAAAGAAAAAATGGAGAAGATTCTAAAACACCACCGCAAATCTAGAACATACCCAATAAAAGTTTTAGCGAGGCAGCGTCAGGATTAGTGATGACGGTAATAGACAACCATCATCAGAAAGAAAAAATGAATCAAGAACAGATGGATCTGATTAAAAAATAACCTTGTAATTGTGTGCGATGTACAATTGCTCCTAATGGCAGCATCAATTTCATGCAATTCACAAAGAAAATCTTCACTGGAAGATTATAAATTCTACAGCCAAGGCACAAAAACCTAGTTCAAGGTAAAGGCATCCCTAACAAATCTTTGAAAGGGCACGGATTTAACTACTGTTGAATCCTGACCTTTCAAAGAGGTCAGGGATACTAGTCCTGAATCCAGGGAAGTAGGAACCAGTAACAAGGAAGGTAAAGAGTCTAGGGTATCGGAAGAAAACTGGATTATAGTAGAATCGCCGAAGAACGCAAAAATACTTAAAAACACTGACTTTTATCAACGTTAGACACAGATAAAATAGCCATGGAACCAGGATATGTCGATAGATTTAATTATTGGATCGGGATATTTAACTTCATGACTCTGATCCACCACTGACTAGGAAGCGTATATTTATAGCAGAATTAAACGTCAGTTTAAAGGGCACGAAAAAAGAAAAAATAAACATAAAAAGCTGCTATCTCTACCCAAAACTAGACGTAACGTAACGTAGACATCAGAATTATGTAGTAGTTCATTGAATCGCTTCGTTTCAGGAAATAATTCCCTTAAGGCTGAAGAACCTGATTCCATTCAGCAGTCACCAAGGAAGCAATTGGTGATAATCTTCGCCGTAAGCAAATTAGTTTGTCTAACTTTAGTGAGGTATAAGTTATTCAACTCCACAAAATGAAGTAATGAAATATCTCATTTGGTAGGGGTAAACCTGAATTTAGGACCTATAGAAATGAACTTAAAATGAAGTAGATAAGACACAAAAAATCGCAGTTACAGATCTTTTTGATGAAGACGAAGCTAGAGGTTAGTGGTGGGCGCAAAGTATTTATTCGTTACAAAATATCCGTTGCTCCTTAATAATAATAATAAATAAAGAGTTTTTATTGTCCAACGGCGAACCAATTCAAACAGCCTTACAAGATATAAAGGTAACCTAACTACGTAAACAAACCAAAAAATAATAAATAAACATGTTTATGGAGATACTAACGAAAAACATCTGTTATGTGTTTATTTGCACATTGACACATAATTGTAACCGGTGCTCGAGCTAATGCATTTGTACGTGCCGTCGGTAGAAAAAAGTCTCTGTGGATCTTGAAGCAATACGTGGAACATAGAATTGTACCTTTGATAACAGGTCAGAACAATCGATTTTATTATTAATTAATTTCTGCAATAACATTGCAGCCTGCTGGCCACGTCTGCCAGTCAAAGGCTCCATACGCATATCATCCATAATATTCTGCAGGTCAGCCCCTCTTGGTGGATAATAGCCGTATAATTTATGAGATATAAATCGCAGAAACCTTTGTTGGATTCGCTCTAGGATTTGAGCATGCGAGATATATATAGGGTACCATATAATGCTAGCATACTCCAGCTTCGACATTACAAAAGTAAAATATAATGTTCTTATCAAACCAGCATCAGCAAATTTCTTGGATGTTCATATCACAAAACCCAAAGCTCTTGACAGACTTTACAGAAATCTACCATATGTGGTACGAAGCTCAAGGATGAATCGAACAATACGCCAACATTACGTATTGAAGTTGTTGTTTCTTTGCTTTTATAAATAAATTTACATATTATAACAACGTGAAGAACACTTGCACAGGATGTCACACATTTCATTCCTTAAATCAAATTAATAAAATTGATTTATTTGTAGATTTATTAGGTAAAATGAAATGTCATATGTCATAGTATGTATTTACTACACCCCAAAAATATTAAATAACCTAAAAACTTCAAATTTCAAGTGTTAGCCTATTGTTTGAATTAATTAAATATTGATGTAATGCCTTTCCAGCAGTAAAATAACAATTTCCGCATGTATGTAGTATACACTAGTGTCAAAGGGAAGTATGAGCATTTTACCTATTTTTTCATTATAAAATATTACTGTTACGTCCTTGTTTTTGTGTTTAAATTGTTTTCTTATGACCTTGTCATACATCAAAATCGCGGCTCCCATATTGTCCGAACGTTGCGCATCCCTAGCTCTATCAATATATTTTTCCTTGTCAGTGGTATGAGTATAAAGTAATGAATACTCTGCGAGTATAAAAGTAACGAATATTCTGCAATAGTAGCGGATATTTTGAGAATAATAGCGAATATTATGAATACAAGATTTAGCACAATATTCGCTATTCAATATCCGCTACATACAAGAAAGTAACGAGTATCCCCGAGTATTAAAAAATACTGATAAGTCCCACCCAACACTACTAGAGACTATACCAAACAAAGTAAATTGAGGTTTATTCGTTACACGCGAACAAAATATTTTATAAGCAATAAATAGGCATCTGTATCAACTGATTAGAAGAAGGAAACGCATCAATCATTATCCATCACATTTGCTAAGTTAAAATGATTTTGGTGTGGTTTCTTCGTTTTACCAGATAATAAAGCCTTTTAAATTTTCTGAAAAATAAGCGAGAAAATTACATCTCACCTTATACATACATACATTTCTAATAGATATTGAGCGATTTCGCTTGCTGCTCTTTCCATGTCCCTACTCCTTCCATAATCTCAGCAGGCTCTCTAAACTAGTGGTTTCTACGATCGGTAATCTGCTATAGGATCGGCGGTTTACACCACTTGGCTTTCTTTTAAAGAAAGGTTTTTTTAGTGTGGGGATTTACAATACTTGATAGGTTTGCAAACGTGCAGAGTTTGTCATGATGTGTCTTCACAAATTATTTATTGAATTCAAGCTTTATGTTGAAATAAATTAGTGAAAATAACCATTTGGTAGGTACAAAAGCAAAAAAAAAATGTTACTGTTCTAAGCATTCATTTAATGTTTTGATAAGTATATTAATTTGGCAGATGAATAAATTTGTTTAGTGTAGGTTTCGGTTAGTATTTATATTAATTAAACAAATCTATATATTTCGCAATAATTTTGTGGAAAATGTATGAAAACTAAAAAACGTAGTTGTCACGGCAGAAATTAACCAAAAACTTCGTTTATTTTTACTGTTTCACTGCAATACATCAAGTATGCAAAACACTGTATCGTAAAATTTCAATGTATATGCAACACGTTTAATTGCTTCCTTGTTGCATGTCGACGTGCACACTTTTTCCGATTGCGCGTCGATTAAGTAAGTACCGCGAACTAATAATAAACACCGCCATAAAAAATGTCCAATTACCCATCCGACATGGAATTACTACCGAGTGCGCCTGAAGATCGAATTTTATTAACATGCTAAAATGCACGTATGCACATGCGACTTGTCGAAACTGTCATACCAACCTTATTAACTGTACGTATTCCTTTTATTCACGAAACGTAGCGTTGATGACGCTTCATAAAAGTCTACTGACTGTAAAGTTTCGAAATAAATACTTAAATAAACCGTAAAACTTATGTGTGGTGAGTATATTATCCTATTATTTTGGGAATAATGACCCGGTTGATCAATCAAGTCCTTCAGTTAAAAATATTTGTCAGGCAATAATTTCCACATGCCGTAGCGTATTGAAAGAGAACAGGATCGAATGTGACATGAGAAGAGAGAGATAAAATTCTTAAGTTGTCATGGATAGCTATGTATGGCTTTCGAAAGGCACTCATGTGATTATAATATAATTAAGATTATGCTTGGAAGGCCTTTTAAAAGTTCCAGAAATAAAAAAGAACAATCAAATCTGTAACTGAAACTATTTTAGTGTTAACCGCGCTTTTACCCTTTCATTACATTGTAAATTCCAGAGAAGGGCGAGAAAAAATACAATGATAGTATTCCAATATGAGAATGTGCCACTGTATTTGAAGAAGAAGTATATGTACGTAATATTATGCATTACAGTCAGCAGCGACCGGCTATACTTCATATAGAGGGCTATTGCAATGATCGAAGTTCGTATGTTATCGTCTGAAATGCAAAACTATTACGAAGTTATACGAACAAATTCGTAGTCCTCGCACCAGCCACAGGTGTTGACAGTATACAATCAAAACTGATTTAGAAATGCATTCGAAAAGTAAATAGCCTGATAGACGAAAAAACCGAGTAGCCGATAAGTTAGCAAGAAATGAGTTATCAGCTTCATATACATGCCCAGACTCTAGTCTAGAAGTTCAAAAAAAAAAAGAAAAAAAACAGTGGTATGAACACAAAACAATAAAAAACACTTGAACAATACAACTAGGTAAGTGAAAAGATCTTTGTTGCCCCCTGAGCACCCAGTGATACTATAGGTAGAGACAATACGAGACGTGGAACTACTTGTTAATTTATGGTTCGCAGCAATACTAAACTGGTTCACTGTGTCAAAAGGTAGTGAGGTGGCCCAAGTGTTGAAACTGGCGCGGCATTCAAACCGCGTATATATCCTTTCTAGTATTATTTATTTTTATTTGAATGTAGAAAATGGGGGAAAAGGACATAAACATAAATTGTTTCTCACGGTAGGCGTTCGTTAGAAGTTTCCGGGGTTATGAGAAACTTAGGAATCCGGATTACAGAGTTAGTCAAGATGCTCCCTCGTTTTAAAATATTTTCAAGGTCGTAGTACTTCCGGTTATACTGGAAGTCGCCATTAACTCCCTTGTTTTAAATGGAACACCCGGTATATTATCTCATTTTCGGATTCCTGAGAAAATTTCGTTCAATTTTCGTTTGTTTCTGAGATATCTTGATTATTTTGAAAATTAAAAGAAATACATAGTCTAATTTTGAATACTTTGCCTTTTACCTATTTTCGACTGGTGGCAAGTGCTTCTAGGGTGGATGAAGGCATAAGAATAGTACTTTCGAAATCCACATTTGCAATTTATTAGTCGCACACAGGGTGTAAAAAAATTGATGACCAATTACATCGTCTTCAAAGTTGAAAAAGTTGTTTTTTTCAAACGTGACACCCTGTACATTATTACATGATTGGGTGCAAAATTCAGTTTTGCGTCGATTCGCTATGCCTTTCCCTATACCTATTTGCAACGGTTTTCTTGTTATTCCATATTTTCTATCAAAAGCCAATGAAACTCCAAAACTGTCCAGTAAACATTCTTGACTTTATGTCAAAGCAGTTTAAGTCCACAGATTCTGTGGGCTTAGTTTCCTAAGGTATTTATTTACAGATCTCGTGATCTTGCTACTTTCTCACGTGCAGTTTACAATGAAGAATATTCCAATAATGATTTGTTAAATTTGTTTTATACGCATGGCAAATGTAAACAAATTGTTAGATGAACATATGTAGATTATTTAACGAACGATATACGGACCTATCAGCAATGACTCCAGGAAAATTCGCAAGAATCGAAGTTCGGTCTTTGGCAACTAGGAGTGTAAGGGCAACTTAAAATTACCCAAAGCTCTTAATAGATAATGAAGATAATGAGGTGAATGTTTTGGCTTATTTTCAAACTAATTCACGGAGTTCAACTACAGCAGCAGCGCTGGAATTGGGTAAGTATTTCAAAAGCATAAATCCACAGAATATACTTTTGATAGGTATACTTCGATACTTTTTGAAACGAAAAAATTAAACGCTATTACCATGTTACCGCGTTCGTAAATGAAATATTTGATAATAAACATACAATGAAATCTATCACGCCAAGTCAAATATAACCAAATCACTTTGAGGAAGGAGTCCTACATAGGAATGGGGCCCTACAATCACAAGTTTACCTGATTGTGACTATACTTTCATTTGATTTCAGCTGACAACTGACGTCTATGTCACTAATTTAATAACATGTGATTTATTTGTAATTTTCGGGAGCACAATCGACTGACTGCAACAATTACAAATCAAAAACCTAACAGATCGTTGCGCCCTCTGCCGAGTGCATTTTTGCTTTGAAAACTGAGTTCGAATATATGCAAATGTATACATTAAAAAAAGACAGTTGCCTGATTACCTTTGATTTATATCGAGGAAAAAATCCACTGGGAAACAATCAAGCAAATTCAGTTGATCAGCGTCTCCAAAGATTTTAATATTGGAAGGCTTGCGTTGTAAACAATATCCATACGTTATACATATGGACAATCTGTTTACAAACTTTAATATCTAAGCATATCTACGGCACTTAGGTTACGAGAGACGATGAAATTTTACTTTTTCGTTGGATGGATAATGCGGGTGTTACCATTGCATGGAGAAGTTGTGGAGCTGAAACTCCAGGGAATGTAAGAAGGTACTCCAAAAAAAAGATAGAAATGTTTTGGTGCCTAATCCAAGGTACATTGCTTCTTATAATGCAAATATGGGCGAAACTAATTTAATTCTATCTATTGAAATGGTATACGAGCGGAAAAATTGTACTGACCATTATTCACGTGGTTGCTCGAATGTGGCGGTGCATAATACGTGGTTTTTATACCGAAAGAATCATGCTGGGATTTCCAGCTTAGATGTCAGGCGGAAGATTGTTCAAACATACCTATCTGACGCGAAAGAAATCTGGCAGATCTTTGGCAAAAGTGCTTCCTGATGTCAAGTACGATCGAACCAATCACTCTACAATAAAATGTGATCGATGAAGATATCAGGGTACAGGATGTAAGTCATTTGGAAGGACCATGCGTCAAAAATGCAATGTAGTTTTTTGTCTTGACTGTTTTGTGACATGTCACACAAAGTAAATGTATTGTAACGCTACAAAGTAGCATACAGCTCGGTATAAAAAAAATAACTTTAATTGAATTATTTAATATTAAATTTTAAAATATCTTAGTGACATCAAAATTAACTATTTCTTAATCATACGTGTGCCCTCTCAACTGCCAGATGGTATGCAGGGTGAGAATTTCCAATTGAAACGGGCTAGAGGACGCGCTAAAATTGCGAATAGCTAGTTCTTATAGTTCTGATACGGAAGGAGATGCCATGGTAGAATGTCGTTAAAATGTCCACTACTTCAATATGCATGTTTACTTGGTTTAGTTTTAATGATATCGTGCGCATGAGACTCTTGTACATCAATTTGGTTGATTTGGACGCGCAATACCTTTGGAGGGATCAGTTCAGCGGGCATCAGGGCGGCAGGTATGATTAGGTCAGGCATCAATCAGATGGGGCTCTCGTACTTCGTACTTCTAATCACGCAGAATGGCTCAGGACAGGAGCATATCTCAGGAATATCGTCGCTGGAGAAAATTACTCAAAGGTTATAGGTAAATTGTGGATAAAATTAATATAAATAAAATAACCATTGTTTGGAATTTGGAATAAATTGGACTTTATGAAAATAGCCGTTAAATTTTACAAAATTAGTCGAGACACACCTGTCTCTGGTGAATATAAGATATAATACCTGAGAATGCCCATGTGACCAAATAGACTACGGAATGATTACACAAAATTAAAATAAATAATTATTGAAAAATTCTGGAATCACCTCACATTCGTTATAAAATAAAGATAGCGGTTATTACTATGCCAAATTTACAATCTTAGAATTAATTACTGTACAAAAAAAATTACTGCACACCACATGAATTTTTGACCGAACCGAATTCCAGCAATTCTCCCTATCTTTTCGTTGACATATCAATGCATTTGGATTGCAAATGCAAATAAAACCATTATTAGACTAAATTTAAGTACAGTACAAAAAAAGAAAAATATTTATTCGAACTGATCCAACTTTGATCTGTCAATATCTGTTGTAAAAAAATACTATTCTAATTCGATGCGTAAGTATATCACTACTGATCATTTCTACTTCCTGAAGGAAAATACCTTGAAGGACTTGCCAAATGCAGATATTTCCTACATCACCTAAACATCGTCTGGCTGTCTATTGCTACATTTTATATTCTTTTTTGTTATATCTTTATTATTTTTAAAATACATAAAAGTAAAACTAGTAACTTTACACTTAAATAATATCAAATGATTAATCCATAACAGTATATAGAACCAGAAATGAAAGTTTTTTAAACAGAGCATTCTGCATCCACCAACGCCCGCCGATACTTTATGGTATCGACATTTTTTTCAAACTCTGAGCAAAAAAATACTTAAACGTAAACTAAAATCAAAAACCGTAAAACAAGTTTAAAACAAAAAAAATAATAGATTCTGGGCGCTAATGGGCTAAGGGACCATCACAGAAAGAAAAGAACTATTGGAGCTTAATATGAATCGTATTCCCACAGTGGCAGATCTCTTAAAAGAACGTGGTGCACTAAAACGACTCCTACACAAAACCGAGATCAGCATTGAGGATACTTACTATATACTATACTTACTGTGAAATAGGATGATAGAGACCACATACCACATTCTGCGTGAATACGAGGTTCTGGATTCAATAAGACAGTTTATTTTTGAAAAGGCAACGAACTGAGAGGAATCTTTAAATCACCTGGCCAGAGTCTCAAGATTAGTTCAAGATTTTTTAAAGCGGCTGGAATGATTTAATCGGTAAAAGAAATGAGGGAGTAAATACAGAAAGCCAAGAGGCTGCAATTTTTCCGAAGATATGTTAGATACTCACAAAAAGAAATATTCTACGTTCCGAATTAGAACACGTGCCAGTTAAAATTCTCTCACTAACACCTTTTGAACTTTGAAGCAACTGTTGCGGGAAATTCATCGTGAACTGCCAAGGAAGATCGAATTTGTTTTTACCGCAATGCATACAGAGATAGGAGATGTGTATTAATTGCTAGCAAAACCTCTGCTAATCCCTTATGCCGTCTTACAACCAAAGACAAACGTACATTTTTATAAGGAATGTATCTTCACATGCACACGTATAATGCGTGCGCAACTGAAGGTATATTTAATATATATTATCTGTCACAGACGAGAAACGAACCGTCATAAGCATTAACAACTTAAGCTTAAAATAAAAAATTATCATAGTGTAATTCGCGGCGTTTTACATCTTACTTACGCCATGTGACGTAGAGTTATAGTTTCTTGACAATTTACTTTAAGTACCCGTATTACATAAATTAAGGTGATACTTAAAACTGAAACAGCTGCTGTTAGTTGGTCTTATTCTTTGTGCGTGCGAGTGAAGTTGAAGTAATTTATCACTTGTTAAATATTGCACTTGCGTTGGTAGACACATCTGTGTTAATACTTGTATGTATTTAAATGGATATTTGAATAGTTCATGCAAGTAAACACAATAATATTTTATATCATTACAAACTAATTCATGTAATAATCACAAATTCCAAAGTATCTCTGATGCTACGACTATGACTCCTTTCATTTATTTAAACAATTATTTGTAGTGAGTGGCATTGCATTTGTTGGTATGTTTGCCCTGTCTATGAAGCGTACGATTTATTGCGTTTGGCTGCTGATAATATATTTCTAATATCTAAGTACTTAATGAGTCCTTCTGCCATCTACATTATTTTTATGTGTGAAAGATTATGCTAATTTCTTTGATTTCTAGCTGTGTTGAAATTCTCGAGATTTAATAATAATTGTAATGTGGCTTAACTATATAATAAGTTTATGACATCGACAATTTTAAAATTAAGGAACTTTACGCATCATTAGTTAATCCCATAATTTTCAAAAGAGTTTCAAAATTTTATTCTGTTTCCAAATATTCTCAATAAAATTTAAAATATAGTACTGATTCAAATACGATGTATTGTTTATTAATTACTTTTTCTTCAACATATTTAAATTGAAAACTAAGTTTTAACTATTTTTAAATTTTATTAGTGTTAAAAAAGATGAAAAACATACCCTAAAGTCCACCCATTTTTTTAAATATTTTAAGCTTACTGAATGATTAGGCTACTGCCGTGAGAATATTATTCTACAAATAAAAACCCTTTGGCCAAGAAATTGAGAAAGTTTGCACGTCAGATATCTGTCCCCAAGTGGAAAATTGTCAATTTTACCGCTTTTTAACGTACATCACGCCTCTCCATATTGTGGTAGAGAGCGTGGTAAAAAGAACCACAGTCAGGATAGTCTAGGAAGGAATGATTAGGCATAGGCCTTAATCTCCTGGTGGCGGTCAAACGGCTCAAGCTTAGTAACAAGAGCGAATGGGATCATAACACCATCCTGAAATTGGATAGAAATGTCATCGAATGGTACACTGATGGCCCCAATACGGCAGAGGGAACTGGAGTAGGAATATATGGGCTTAGATCAAAGTGCTTCAAAAGGTTGGGAAAATACGCTATTGAAAGATGCGTCCTGTTCAATATTGATAGAAATTATCGAACGCAGGAGATTATCATCATGTCTCATAGTCAAGCAGCCATCAAGGCGCTGAGTTCACATGAAGTCAGTTGCAAAATGGGCTGGGAATGCCTAAGGAAATTAAACGAGCTAGGCAAAAGGAATAAAGTAACCCTTCCGTGGGTTCCGGGTGATACAGGAATGGAAGGAAACGAGATAACGAATAATCTCGCAAAAAGGAGGCTCGAATACCTTTTGTAGGACTTGAACCCTTTTGTGGGATAAGTAGCAAGTACAATACTGAAGAAACTGAAAAGAGAAATGGAGCATAGAACATCTAATTATTGGGAGAATCTCCAGGGAATGAGGCAAAGTAAAATTCTTCTGGGAACCTATAACCAGAAGAGGTTTATAGAATGCCTCAGTTTGAGTAAGAACAATGTTCGCATATTAACAGAAATACTTTCTGGCCATTGTAAACTGAAAGGACACCTGAGTAAGTTTGGATTTGCAAAGGAATCTGAATGTGAATTGTGTGGGAACACCCATCCACTTCCTCTCAAATTGCGTGACACTGTGCAACTCAAGGACGTTGCCCCTGGGAGCATGTGAAATCGAAGAGGGAGACTTACTTAACCTGGGGCCTTCTGATATCGTACACTTTCATGAAATAGGATTGGAAAGCCACCTGTAAAACAGCAAGAATAGGGGACCCAAGAGATCTCCAAGGTCGCAGTGTAGCATCACCCTCCTCACACATGGATGAAACCGCATATTATATTAGATTGAAGAAAGAAGCCATTGCTGACGGTGATATGATTGCCAAATCACACCTGGGGGAATATGCTGTTAGTATTAGAAGGGGTGAGCACTGGGCAGAATCGATCGCAGTACTAGATTTAGTCGTTCACAATACAGAAGGGGTACCAAAGTGACGCCGTTTGCACATGAACAAAATACAAAAAACAGCTCTGATAAACGCCTAAGAAGTGAAAACACGGTACCATATTTGGTTGGTATGAAGACATAAACTACGAGAAGAGGTGGCGTATGGAAACCAGAAGCTGGTACACCAAAATCGCCAAAATAAATTCTCGAGAAGACGAGAAACTGCGAACTACCGGAAAATATAAAGAGGGTTAGAAAGAACTAAGGAAATTAACTAGATTATTCAAAAATGAACTCCGGGAAAAATTATGGAACCAGTTAAACGGGACATTTGGAGGTATAAGATTGCAGTTAAAGGATTAAAAAAAAATGTGTTGTATGATATTCAAGTGAAAGTAAAAAGCAAACTGCGAGAAAGCTTTTTTGTGCTCAAACAGAGGTAGCCAAGGTTATAGAATTACAGTAGATAAAGTTTCGGCATTTACAGGTATAGAATATAAACACGCTTTCACGCCAAGAATGGCAACTAATTTAAAAAGGTAGCGATTTATAACGGTTACTCTTCTATGGGTATAGTCCAGAGCGTAAAGAAAGTCCATTATAAACATTACGTTAGAAGTGCCACGACATTAACTTCAGAAGACAATCGCGACAAAAAGTTTGTCAAATTATCTTTTCATCGTATTAAAAAAGGTTTAGGCAACATTTTTAAAGAACAAAATTTGAAAATTTGCTTACCCTCGCGGAACACACTCAGAAGTCTTTTAGGTAACGCGAAAGATAAACCTCACCCTAACGAAAGATCGAGAATTTACAAAATCGGTTGTAGCGGGTGCGATAAAGTTTATATTGGACAAACAAAGTGTGTGATCGCAACCAGATTCAAAGAACACATCGCGTGTTATCGGTTTGGTAGACTTGAATCACCCAGCGTTGCGTACCACATAAACGATACCGAACATTCAAATAACTTATTGAATAGGGAGGCAGCACCCCTCCAGTTTGATTGATTTATGAGGGTAGAAAAGAAAAGATCCACATTCGCCGCAAATCCTTGGTATTTCGAAGGGTCAAGTAGGCACTTGTAAATATGCAAACTTCTCCTAGACCCCTCACCACAACTAAACTGGACGTACGTCTCGATAGCAAAGCTATCATTATCAGCAGAAACACTGAACTCTTGAAGTTCAGTGCAGTTTGTGGTGGGGGGTCTAGGAGAAGTTTGCAGCATTACCAGTACCACAGTTTAGAGTATTTTTGTCACTTGTAAATATGTTTCCTTTTTAGAGGGAGATAGCCGTGCATGTTCATGTAATAGGTCTTTTTTATTTTTACGGAATTCATTCGGTCTTCGGTTGGTGGAACCCACGTGCTCCCGAAATAATTGACGCGAATTAATCTCATCTTTTGTAGTGCGTAGTGATCGGATATTTACGTGTGGCTTTAAACAACATTAAAAAAGAGGAAGCTCTAGGACTGGATAGGATTCCCACAGATCCCATTAAAGAAACAGAGGAGGTAGGTAGTGGGTGGTTATTGAAGGTGCTAGATTAGCTTTTGAGAACACAGAAATTCTTCAAGTGAATGGAAGGTGGCTAAGAAGTTGCTTAAGTGAGACACAGCATTACACAGAATACGAAAATATAGGATTAAAAACTTACTCCTGCTTGCCCTACGCGAAGTTGCGCAAGGTTCCGATGTTGGTCCATTGTTGTTAGTATTATTTATGAAAGAAGGATGTGACATAGTTGATTTTAAGGCAGAGTTCACACCAGAGTGATACGACTGCTATACGACAAGCGACACAATCAGCAACATGACAGGTGCCGTGTAAATTTAATTTAATTGTTGTGTTACTGGTTGTGTATCTTGTTATATAGTGTCATGTTCCTCCGGTGCGCATTCTGCCTACATTTATACTCTCTGGTTATGTCGCTTGTCGTATTCGTGTCGTATCACTCCGGTGTGAACTCTGCCTAACTGTTTAATTTCTGAAGATAATACCAACATTTTTGATTGATATCCGTCAGAGTAATTTAGATCGATTGTATAATTGGTATAAAAGGAACTTCAATATGGATAAATATAAAGTGATAACATACTTTGGCAAAATTATACAAACTTTCAAAAATATAATATAAATTTTACGACTTAAAGTTAGTAGTTTAACTTTTAACAACCATATTAATACTTGTTTTAGTTGTTTTAAGTTGTTGGGAGATCAGGTACAGTCTTGGTCACACTTACTTATTTATATAGGTAATACTTTAGTGGGCAGTACGTCAGAGTATTGCATTATAGTTTGGTCACCTATACATTATAAATATATTAATTTGTTTGAGTCGCTTTAAAAACAGACAGATTGACATTCCAAGAATTTAATCTACAAGTTGTATGGCGATACGCATCTTCAAACTGACTAAATAGATAAGAATGGAAGATAGAAGTTAATAAGCATTTACCAGGTCAAAAATAAATAACAAGAGTACCATATAAAGGATGGAATATAGAGATAATGTCAATTCATGTATATTAAACAGATGTGCTGATTGATGGTAAAGAAGTTGAGATTGGGTGGGCAAGATAAAGTTAATAATCTGCATTAGGTCGCATTAATGACTGTAAGGCATTGAATTAAAATTAATATCATAAAGTTTCTATCTATACTTTGATGTTTCCTAGAAAAATAATTAGAAACGAGATTATTAAGCACTGAAAAAAGTGAAAAAACTTCTGTTAGGTACTTAAAAAGGAAAGGTTCTTTTTAGATATGGTGATATACTGTGCTAGCGACCTACTTCTTTTAGGGTGGCAATTGCACAAATAAAAAGATTTCTTTAAATCACAGAAATATTTCTTTGGTCGTATTGAAAAGAACCATTTTCTTCAGTTAATACATATTTCTTTCAATGAAAGAAATTTGTATTGACTAAAAGAAATATGTCTTAACTGAAATATTGGTATTTATGCCATCTGTAACGAAAAAGGTTGCCTGTTCCTATACAATTACTTCTTTAGGTCATTCCTGATGCCAGATGGTATTTTTCGATATACTATAGTAAGTCTCGCTTTTAGATTAATTTCTAACTTTACTTTTTTCTTTAGACAGTCGTATGCTTGGCAGGCATCTTTAAATTTTAAAATAATATGCCTCTTGCTTCTTCATGTCTTCTGCAATAAAATGCGTTACTTGTGGTGTGTTCGTCTTTGGTTTTGTACTGGTGTCTTCCCTCCAGTACAGCTGTACAAATTGCAATCTGACTTTGCAAGTTTCAAATCCTTGACTCGCAATAATATACTTACTTATAAATATTTATGACCAATCAAATTTATCTTAGGGCTTTTATTAATTAATATTTCAAAATTTTCCAGGTATGCACCATTTATTTTAAATTCCACTTATGCTTTCAAAGTATCTTTCTGTTTCGTATTATTCATAATCTTACATAAGTAAATAAATCAAATTTAACTTTTCCGTCCCGTTTCAAGATTCGTCACATTTCTCTCAACCACATTTTGACTGCGTTGACCAAGATATTAATGGAGAAGCTTGAATGTTCTGTCTGGCCGAAAGCCGCATGTCAAAGATTTCTTCAAATCCAAATATATCAAACCTATTTTTATTCCTCTAGTCTATCGACATGTTTCAAAGTGGACTGGATTATAACATTTTACTTCAAGTAAACGTCGAAACGTCGCTTGAAATAAAATGTTATAATCCAGTGACCAATACAATTTGCTCAAATAAGCCTTTTTTTATTTTTTTATTTATTACTAAATTAAATACAGAGTCATCTATAATTACTTTACTTTATATTAATGATATTGTGAAATTTATTACCTATGCCGATGACATATAGTGCTGGGTTTTGAAGCCAAAACTCCACAGATCTGAGATCTCCTTCTTGAGTTGTGTGGATAGTTTCAGTATAATAAACTACACATAAGTGCCTCCAGAACATGTATTACCTTCTTTCACACTTTTCACTCAAAAATGATTTTTTGCATAAATATCAATTTCAATGGTAATCTACTAAAGCGCAAAATTTCTGGTAAAAAAAATCATTCCTATTGTTCACAACGTACATATTTAATATTTGAGAATTAGTTTCGGTTTAAATGGCCATCAGCAGTTAAATACTTTGTGAACCATGGGAACGAGTGTCTTTACTCTTTATTATTTATCACTACTTAACGTTTATTGGATAATAATACAATTATAATACAATTATGATAAATATATGTAAATTGTTTTGCATAGGATGCTGGTGCACACACTACTACCGTCAATTAATCTACAATTTGAATAGCAACGTCATGTTATCAAATCCAAAATCTTAAAGCGGTGTTGGCATTGAGACATGCAAACCACAGCTTGAAAAAATTTTTGGTATACTGCCTATATCCAGTGTATATATTCTAGGAACATTGTTTATGTTTATAAAAATAGCAAAAAAAAAAATCTGATAAACTTTGATATTGATTCATGTGATACTACCAGAAATAGAGGTAACTTTAGATTGCTCCCAAATAGATTAGGAATTACTAAGAAATTCCCTACAAAGCCAAAACAAATGTTAAAAAAAGATTCAAAGTTGATTTAAGAAAGCATTTGATTGAGAATTGTTTCACTTGCTTGATGATTATTTGGTTACTCTTGAGCAGAAATACTATAATGTTTAATGTGTTAAGCTTCTATCTACCATCTCTTTAATTTAAGTTTGTAATATAGTTATTTAGCATTAACTTTTATATACATGTATGTATATATTTTTGGCCACTATACTTCTTGTATTTTATTGGAAAGGCACATTCATTCTTTTTAGTAATTTTTTGGATGTTGTTTTTCTAGGCTCATTTTTTTTGCATACTTTGCGAAGGTCACATAATATGCACAATTAATCAACAGCTAAACAATTTCTTTTCGACAAATATCTTATAGGGCCTAAAGTTAATAATGTAAGACCCTAACCTCTTTTTAGGATAATATAATTATCATGTAAATATTATATAATGTAATGTAATCTTGGATATTCTTCATAAAATGTGCAAAATTCTCACCCATGTCATCCCTTTTAATTACTAGCTATGCTCGTTTATGGCTGGCTATTGGCTGCACTTGCTGCATCTGAGATGTAATTTCACAGCTCATTTGCTTTTCAAAAATAATGTTAACATTTCATTACCTATATCTCTACTGTTACCATATACAGTTTAACCACTGTTTCTTTCTAATCATTTTTTTTTACGTGATACCGTATCTTCTTAATACAAATTATAATAACCTCTTATACTTTATTATTCTTATACTTTTACTTTATTATTTACTATAGTATACAACTTCTAATAAGAGAATTATAATACTACTCTGTCAATATTATAATTATAATGTGATAATATAACTGTTCCTGTATATAACCATATGCTTTTTAGTCTGTAACATTCATGAATAGATGCATTGGGTTAGATATACGGATCTTCTTTCAACACGGTAAATATGAAATTTATTGGATTCTCGGCAGGCACGTGGCAAAAAAGTGAAAACAGAAATTCAAAAATACGGTGCCATCGAGAAAAAGATATTTTAAATCGAAAGTGCCCCTCCAAACTCATAATACCGTTAATGTATCTATAACAGTCAACGGAACAAGCCATTAAATTAGAATATAATTTATTTTTATGGAGGATCTGGACTTTGATCGTTCCATGCCTGCAATTAAAAGATTTACACGTCTATTTCTGTGAGAAATTTTGTCAGTGCATTTTAAAATAAAATTTATTGCAGGCAATGACCAAAAAAACATAAATTTAAATGGGCCGTAAAAGGTATCTCGACGCTTTAAGATTTAGTGGTGCCCTTAATACACGTAAGTGCTAGCTTGAATCTTGCGGAATCTTAAAATTATACATGTGCCTATATATTTATCTCAAATTTATTGTATCATAACTTAAACCTGCAATTTTCCCACGTATATTTAATTATAATTATTAATTATGATTATCGTGGTACTTCTACAGAAAGAAAAAAAATCGCGGATATTACGCGAACAGGAGATATTTTGTTTTACTAGTGGTCAATGGCTGCTAAGCTTAACAGAAGTATCTGATAATAATGGTAAAATTGTAGTCCGTAATTACCTTGTACTCTGACCGCTTGATGAAGAATGAATAGCAGATAAATATAAGTACCCAAGAAGTGAAAAAAAAGAAAAAGAAATCTTGTGTTTATTTAAAGAAAATACCGCTTATCTAGAACAGATAAACGTTATTAATTTGTTGCTCGAGGAAGCTGCAGTTCTAAGAAGGCGAATGTGAGGAAAGTTCGCGTGTATTCGTCTATAATACGTAAGTACCTACATGTACACATATAATGAAGATTTAGATTTCTGGAAAATGAGGTAACGCCATGGGGTCGTCGTGACGGCGTCTTGCGGTGTGGAATTCAATTCATATTAGCAGACGGTTAGGAATACTTCTAGCAAACGATTAGGTGTATTAGAACCGCACGTGTGCTGTTCTTTTAGAGGCACACATAGATATTTTAACCCTAAACCTACCAAGGTGTGCTTTTGAGGCACAATTGATTTTGAAATTGCTGGAACTTTGTAAGTTAACTGCCCACAGACTGGAGGTTTTTGTATCTCAAAATAAACTATTTAACACAGAATGACATAAAAATTTTAAAAAATATTTTCCTATTTTACTAAAAAATTAAACGTAATTTACCGACACGTCCTACCAAGGTGTGTCTTTGAGGCACATACTGTTATTATACTATAAAATGCATTGCTACGTTATTTAAAACTAGGTATGTGGGTAAATCCCCCGTAATAAGATATGCTTTATATTTCGGGACTTTCCCCTTGTATGTAAGAACTTCCAGTTGCATATGAAGGGGAATTCCCAAAATGCGTTTTGCTAAAACAGTCAGCTTACAAACTGCATTGCTATCAGTGTATTTGTGACTTTCCTAACGAACGCATTGGCCGTTTTAGGTGTCTATTGGTTAATTTTATTTCTTTTTACCTAGTGGAGAGTATAGTATAGACCAGGTAAGCAAAATAAAGTTTTGATTGACCCAGTAAAAATAGATTTGTTGTTTTATGCTTATTTGGTTTTGAAATTTATGCAGAAAGTATGACCGATTGGTTGACTGACCGACGCCGGCCACTAACTGAAAAGGAGTTGCTCGATGCATTGTACGAAAGTGATGAGGATTTGGGAAGGAATGTAAATGATGGTGAAGATGAAGAAGAGCCAAATGACGAAACCTCTTCTAGTGAAGCGGATTATCAAGAAACTGGCGATGAAGAAAGCGATGAACAAGAAGGAAGTGACGATAGTGATGCTAATGATGAACGCCCGGCCATTCGCAAACTTTTATTGGAAAAGATGGTACCGAGTGGAATGCCACGCCGATTTCCAAGGGAAAACACGTGCACAACATAATTACAACAGCTTTGAACAAAGTGAAACTTCCACTGGAGTGCATGTTGATACTCTTGTGACGCATTCAATTTGTTTTTTGATGATACGGTTATTGGTATTGTGGTTACTTTCACTAATAAGGAGGCTGTTCGTATTCTTGGCGATTTGTGGAACCAGTTGACGACGTTGAAATCCGTGCTTTCTTGGGCTTTTAATTACTGCTGGAAGAAATAAACAAGGAATGGTGGACTATAATGAGCTATGGAATCCTTTTATGGAAATCCTGTTTATCGAGCGTGTATGTCACGAAATAGATTTACTCAATTACTAAGATTTATTCGTTTTGACGATAAAGCGACCAGAACCCTCTGAAGGCAAAAGGACAAGTTGGCACCAATTAGAGACCTGTGGGACCGTGTTTAATACAAACTTGCTGAAATATTATCTTCCTGGCAGTAATCTAACCATCGATGAACAACTGGTGCCTTTTAGAGGTCGTGTATCTTTCCGACAGTACCTGCCAAGCAGCCAGATAAGTACGGTATGAAAATTTGGTGGATATGCGATAGTGGAACTAGTTATCCGTTACGTGGTATACGTACTTAGAAAGAAGGTCTCAACAGGAGCAGAAAACTTAGCGCAAAAGGTGGTTGAAGACCTTTGTGAACCATTTCTGAGAACTAAAAGGATATTACGTTCGACAACTTCTTCACCAGCTACGAGCTTGCATCCAGTTTGCTTAGCAAAGGCCTAACTTGTGTAGGAACGCTCAGAAAAAATAAGCGCTGCATACACCAAATTTTTTACCTCACAGGTGACGGAATATTGAAAGCAACTTGTTTGGTTTTCAGAAGACAATGACTTTGGTATCTTAAGTACCTAAGAAAAATCGCTGTATCATATTATTATCTACAATGCACAACGACTCCACCATTGATGAGGAAAATAAAAATAAATCTGAAATCTACAATTCCACGAAAGGAGGGGTGGATACACTTGATCAGATGATACATACATATTCAGTGAAACGCAAAACTAATAGGTGACCTTTGGTCTATTTTTTCAATATAATTGATGTGTGTGGAGTAGCTTCATTTGTCATTTGGAGAAATATCCATCTTGACTGGCATATTTCCAAAAAACGAAGACTTCGCAAAATTTTCTTACGAGAATTACAACAGAATTAGTACTGGGGCAAATTAGACGTCGTAGTTTGAGTGGCTTGCATAAAAGTCATACTTCATTGATACAAACTACGTTGAATCAAGTACCACCACAGGGAGTCTTGGCTCGAGAAGTAAGAAAACGAAAACGGTGCTATATTTGCCCATCAAAGAAAAGCAGAATGTAACACAGTTATGTGATAAGTGTAAGCAAACGGTTTGTGGTGAACATTCAGAGAAAATACTCACGTGCACAAATTGCAAACTACATAAATAACTTTCAAATATTTTACTATCTTGTACTATTTTTAAATTATATCTCCTGACACACACTATTCTTTCTATATGTTTTAATCTTACTGTATACCTTACTTCATGAAATAAATAATGCATATTTTGCTATTATTTACATCAACAATGTGTACAAATAGATGTGTGCCTGTGAGGCACACCTTGGTAGGACACGTTACGATAAAACGTTGGTAGGACTAGGGTTAACCCTGTTCGCCTTAGATTTAATTTTTTGTCACTAAATAATTAAAATATTGTTACACTCATAGTTAACAGTTACTACCTGATGCCAAACACGATACAATACAAATAGATATGAAAAACAAACTTAATAATTAAATGTACTGCTGCCACTGCTTTAATACCATTTATTATATTTGCAATATTTATGTTTGCCAGTATAATTATTAGTCTTGTATTTGGAATTAGTAAAAAAGAGGGTGATGATAGTAATTTTGTTATTAAGCAACGAAGCTCTTGTCATTCTATTTTTAAAATAATGTTTATTATTCTTTTGAAAATAAATGCACAAGAACTTCACTGTACAATAATTCTGGCCTGAAGATGCATATGTACACACGAACAGTTCGTACGTGATTTACTTGCTACAGAATTCGTTTTCCAATCTTTTGTAATTGTGCATTAGTTTATTCAACTTTCTAGTTGTTGATGTAAATTTACCGTAACCAGTGATACATACATACCTGATTCCATAAATATCTGATCAAAATTGCAATGCTTTTCGTGTCCTTGTTCTTTTATATAGGTTACGTAAGATCCTGACATTGTTATACTAAATTTGCAGAAAAACTCATTTGATAAGTAAGTAGTAGAAGCATCTATCAAAGTATCTAAATTTTTATTCACAATATATTTCTTCTCAATGACTTCTTACTAAATTCTTTCTATAAATTTGTCTGGTTATATTATATCTTAACGCCAACTCCTTACCTGTTCTTGCGCTGTGTTATTGTGTACTCTTTTTTATGCTTGGTTGAAGTCGTTTAATATAGAATTTGGGTGGGACTTAATGTCAACCCCACTAAGACAACCCTAGTAGTATTTACCAGGAATAGAAAATCCAATCTTAGAACCATAAAACTGGATGGGCAAAATATAGACTGGAGAGCGGAGGTTAAATATCTAAGTCTTACTCCAGACAATAAACTTCTATGGAACAAACATGAACTTGAAGTAACCAACAAGGCCAAAAGAGCTCTGATGGTGTGCAGAAACTTTGCAGGGAAAAATTAGGGATGCAACCCAAAAATACTGCTTTGGATGTATAAAGCGATAGTAAGACCGATCATCACTTATGCATCAGTAGCATGGAGCAAATGAACTAATCTGGCCACCGCGAGAATTAACCTCTCGAAAGTGCAAAGATTAGCATGCGTATGCATAACGGGAGCTATGAGAACCTACCCAACAGCAGCTATTGAAGTAGTATTGGATCTTACCCCCCTCCACATTGTAGTACAGAGCGTGGCGAAAAGAAGCGCACTAAGAATGGTCAAGGAAAGAATGATTAGGCATAGGCCTCAAATCTCCTGACGGTGATCAAACCTGGGATATGCTCCGGGATGATATGTTAAAAAGAATTAGCTTTGTGAAGGAATTCACCATAAAGTTAAGTAACAGGAGCGAGTGGGATCATAACACCATCTTGAACTTGAATAGAAATGCCATCAAATGGTATACTGATGGCTCCAAAACGACAGAAGGAACTGGAATAGGAATATATGGGGCTAGAACTACATATTTCGAAAGCTTGGGAAAATACCCAAGTATATTTCATGCGGAAATACACGCTATTGAAAGATGTGTTCAGTTCAATGTAGATAGAAACTATCGGAAGCAGCAGATTATCATCATGTCTGATAGTCAAGCAGCCATCAAGGCGCTGAACTCATATGAAATCAGTTCCAAGGTGGTCTGGGAATGCCTAGGGAAATTAAATGAGCTAGGCAAAAGAAATAAAGTAACCCTCCTGTGGGTTCCGGGTCACACAGGAGTGGAAGGAAACGAAATAACGGATAACCTCGCAAAAAAGGGGCTGGAATGCCTTTTGTAGGGCCTGAACCCTTTTGCGGGTTAAGTAGCAGTACAATACTGAAGAAACTAAAAATAGAAATGGAGCAGAGAAAATCCAGTTACTGGGAAAATCTCCAGGGAATGAGGCAAAGTAAAATTCTTCTGGGAACTTATAACCAAAGAGGTTTACAGAATGCATCAACCTGAGTAAGAACAATGTTCACATATTAACAGGAATACTTTCAGGCTATTGTTGACTGAAAGGACACCTAAGTAAGCTTGGATTGGAAAAAGATTCTGAATGGAGATTTTGTGGGGAACAGGATGAAACACCCATCCACCTCCTCTCAAACTGCGTAGCACTGTGCAACTCGAGGGCATTGCACCTGGGGGCATGTGGAATCGAAGAGGGAGACTTAGCTAGACTGGGGCGCTCTTACATCCTGCACTTTCTGAAAGGAATAGGATTGGAAGGCCAGCTGTAAAGCAGCAAGAATAGGGAACACAATAGATCTTTTAGGGTGCAGTGTAACATCACCTTTCTATTTACATACATACATGCATCCTTGGTCTATTTGAAAGGTACTTTGATTCAACAGTATTCAAATCCGTGTTCCTTCAAAGATTCGTTATGGATGCCACCGCCTTGAACAAGGTTCTAGCATCTTGGCTGTGGAAGGTCATTGATAATACTCTTCCAGTGAAGATTTTCTTTGTCAATAGCATGAACTTGATGCTTCGACTCGGGCCAATCGTCCATTGCAATCAGGAGTGTTTTTGAATCTGATCCACCTGCTCCTGATTCATTGTTTCTTCTAGATGTATCTAGATTGTATCTAGTCTCCCATTTCTTTTACCTATTAAATTATACCAACCATTCCGGGACCCTAGTGCCCTGCATTAATCTGTACAGGTCTGTGGCTGGTTGATAGAAGTAATCCTTTGGTTTTATTTTCGAAAATTGCCTGTCTTCTTGCGTTCAAAGCCTCGGATTTACATAGAATGTGGTAAACGTTTTCTGTTTTCTCATTACACAGTCTGCAGTTGGTATTTCCAGTGTTGATACAAATTTTCATTGTTCAGTGTCCTGTTAGGATGCAAAGATAATTCCTACTGAGCTGCAGTAGTTCTTCAGCCTTTTTTATAGTTCCTTAATGGTGTCTTACCATGAGTTTGCCTGGTTGTATTATTCCAGTGTTCTTGTTGCTCCTCTTTGACCTAACTTCGTACCTGTTCTCGTGCTGTGTTTTTAGACATTTTTAGAACAGGCCTATATATGAAGTAGCTGATCCCTTTCTCGCTAGCTCATCTGGTTTTTGGTTTCCTTCGATTGCTGAATGTCCGGGCACGCACAGCAAAGTAAGTTTATTGGTTTGTAAGGTTATACAGTTTTCAGATACATTCCCAAACCAGTCTTGATTGTATCTTAGGGTTCACTAGTGCCCTCAGTATCTCCCCGCTGTCTGTAGCAATATAAACCCGCTTATTTTCATAAGTCCTCTGATTTCAGTTGCACAGTATTGCGTATACCACTGCTTGAAAAACCATGGCATATTTTCCTAGAGGAAGAGTGAACATTGTATTTCTCGCCTCACTGCAGATCCAGCTCCAGACCCGTTTTCCCAGATCAATTTTGCGAAGTTGTCTGTGTACTTGTTGATTCCAATTATTTGGTTCGTGATTACCACCTAGAAATTTCTGTTAAAATAATATGTCGAAATCATGTAGTGTGATCTTATTCCCAAAAGGTTGCCTTCTACATGATGGACAATATTATTGTGCCCCAATCCTGTATATCTGCCACTTGATATTTCTATTACCGCAATTTGTAATCCTGACAACGCTGTCTCTCTGAAGCTTCCATTCCATCAGCCTTCAACCCTCGACACTATTTTTATTACCTTTAGTGGTTTAGCTTACATCTCCCACCTTTGCCTTTCGGTTAATTTTCCCCTGCTTTTACGGTTTGGTTTAAGCCTTCCGCTTAATTGGCACATCTGTAACACTAAGCAAGCGCCATTTAACAGGTAACTTTTCGTCTGAGCCAGATGAAGCCTGGTTTTTTAACAAGGTTCATGCTTCTCCCCCTACTCATTTCTTATTCTGGCTTAAGGCTGGCCCTGTTGGAGTTTTGTATTGTACCTCTTAAAGGAAGTTCTGGGTGCATATGTAAAGCCGATCATCCCTTTCATGCCAACTCAGCGGCTTCTCCATCTCTTTCGATTTTCGAATGTCTGGTTAGCTATCTGTTAGACTACTCAGTTCACGAATACAATTCCAAACAAATTTTGGCTGTACTCGAAGTTCACTAAACAACTACATAGTTGCCACGCGTTTTTCCTGCGGTTATAGTCAAAAGCATTTTGTTTATTACCTGATGTTAAATAGAATGAAAAATATTAGCAATTCTCATTTTATTAATTTTAATAGAAGAGGGCATAGGAAAGATGATGAACTTTTTTTTTTCGTAAAACGTGAGTAATTTATAATGTCCCAAACACGCTTTCACTACAACTTCAGATTATCCGAACCGTTAATAACTGCTAATTATTCATTATGCCACTTAAAATTAACATTTAACTATCCTTGATTAGGTACAATAATAGACTCCTGCGGTCCAACTGTGAGTTTATTAAATCCAATTTAACATTAACGGTATACATATATCCCTCTATATTACACTATGACGCACCCATGTCTTTGCATGAAAATATCTACATATGTACGTTTGTAACGTAAGAGTATAAGGAGTTGTTCATTAAGAAGTCGCCTTTAATCAATAGTACATACATGAAATTCTATTAAAACTTAATCCAATTTCGGCTCTTCAAAAGACTTTAGAACACTTGTAGGAAATTACACTAATTAAATCTATAATTACGAAGCCATTGAGCATCACCATATCACAGAATCCATTTATAACAAGTAATTAGATAGAACTTAGGCAGTCTTTTACTTGCGCGCTTGTGTTATTTGAATTGGGAATAATGGTTTCTTTCTTTATGTAGGACCCCGTGCGTGGTATCAAGTATAAGTAGAAATATTGGCCGTAAAATTTGATGCGGATGTTTCTGTACTGTTGATATTCTCTGTTATGCGTTATAGTATTGGGCGAATATGTTTATATTTGGGTGCATGGCACAAGATTAAAGGCATACTCAACACCTGTCATACCCCATTCAAAAACCTAAATTTATATCTTTTTGTAAAACGTTTAGATTTTGTTATTATACGTAATAGTGACAGTTATTTCTAGTACAGGAGGTGAAGAAACTGGAACAAACATTAAATCGTAACATTAAAATTTGGAACAAAATTTTGCTGAAAATGTAAAGGAACTTTCACTAGATCTGCGATAGTTTTACGTTTCATGCATAAAAAGAATAGATTTAGTCAATAATTCAATATTTCATTATAATATAATACATTTAAAATTTGTTAAAATACTATTGAAAGTAGAAATATATGTAGAGGGCCGTTGCATGCGGACTTCGGTTTAGACAGTTTCTCGCAATAAAAATTGAGTTCAAGAATATTTAATATTTATTAATTATAGTAATCAAGTGTAGTACTATTCTAGGATGACATCGCAAATTAATAACTATAGTGTTTGAAATCAAAATGAAATACCATTCATACCTTTCTTATTTATTCATTAAAACGTTTTTTTATGAGTTTTACAAAATCGATATTTTCTTCGCTCACTTTTTTAAATTTTGTTTAAAGAGCAGAAGTTTATTTTAAAAAACGCTTCATTCAGTATATTCTCTATCCAATTCTACAATTAGAAAAAAAAATATATCGCGATACTTTGAATAGGTTGCGAGAAAACGGGACAAGTATGTGAAAAAGCACAAGCGAAGAAAATATCGATTTTGTAAAACTCAAAAAAAAGTCTTTAGAAATTTTATGAAATCTTTTACTTAAATTGTTGGGATAATACTAGATAACGTGTGTAAAAAAATCAATGAGATCAGATAAGGCGTTTCTGAAAAAAAGGAACATACGTAATGGCGGTTTTCCCATATGGATACAGATATGTAGTAACCCCTTTAAATAACTCATGTGCTCTGTGTTGCGTTATGTTTTCGTCGATATAAAATCACAAAAACACCTGAATAATTTTACGATAGTTAGGTGGGGGAATGTGTTGTGTGTGTGTTTGTGCGTGTGTGACCCATGTACGTGCAATTTAAAAACTCAATATATACAATTTTGAAAGAAATACGTTTGTATCTATATTTAGGTAGATAGGTATTCCTGATAAAAACTATTTTTTCATTTTTCAAATGGCTTCTAAATTTGTCTACGTTAAATTTTGGTGTCGGTGTTATTTTAGTTAGCAAGGTAATAAATTACTGCAAACTGAGCTAAACTAATTCAAAACTTTGTAAAAATAATAAAATATGGCAGGGGAGGGGGTAGTTGGCCCGAGATTGGCCCCACTATTCAATATTATCACGAGCCGCTACGGATTTCACTTAATCTTTCTTTCTGCTATAATCCATTGTTTTTCTGCACGATGTTCTTGTAAAGAAATCGGTAAATCTTCCATCTACCAAACAATTGAGATACATAAGGTAGTTCTTCCCTTACCTTATCTATAGTTTGATATTTTGATAAATTATTACAAGAAAATTTTAAAATTTAACCCAAAACCAAACCAAGCGCATTTTATAAGAATTTTGAATTGTCACAAATTTAAGCTTCGATCTATTCACAGAAAATCAATTTATTGATAACTTATTCAACGTGAGAGAGCGCTTTTAAAAGGAACTACAGCTAGCCAAAACTCCCCTCAAATCTGAAAATTTTATAAGGCCCAATGCAATAAAACTACTGTGGAGACTCCTTCCTAAAAATTGAAAAAATGTTAAAAAAGCAATTTCTGTAAAAATGTATAAGCGTGAACATAATCTACTTTATAAAGATTATGTATACAAAGTATATTTTTGGAAATAATGACATAATTAGATTTATTAATATCAGAACTCTTGGTATGTGAATTCGAAAATAGTGGAAATGTTGACAGTAAAATAGGTTCATCTTAAATAATTCTAATATAATACACCATCAGAAATAAGCCACATTCAAATTCTGTTTTAAACCTGTGCAATTAATAATTTTGAAGTAATAATTTTCCGATTAGTCTGTTAGTCTACGCTTCAACATAGTATATATCCTCACATGTTTACATAGCTAAAACCATTACAAATTACATTACGTATTGCCGTCACAGCTCAGGGCATATACCCGACAAACATGTCACTGATATCATCAATATATCTCCGATCTTTATTAAATGTTATATGATACGGCTTGTTGCACATCTATATTACTGTATATACCTACAATAATTTATTTTATAACCGCAGGTGTTCTTAATTCTTTTCCTTCTTCGATATATTTGACAGGACGGACGTGTTCTTTGGTGCTGTTTACATAAATTCGGAAAATAAACTTCTCATGGCTAACTGCACTTTTATTTATAAATTGATTCACCACATGACTTGACGGTTAGCGGAACATGTATGGAGTTGCCTTGTGATTCTGAAATATGTATATTCGGAATTAGATTACTGTGAAACTACACGAAGTTTCTGAATGGAATTTCAACATTAGTGCTATAAATGGATGCTGGTATAACTCTTATTAAATATACCAATACTGCTTCCAACCAAAATTTCAGAACTAGTTTGACATTATTCACAAATGCACCCACAATTCTAAATTGTATCCGTAGAATTTTGGACATGGGAAATTTTAATTAAGCAATATAAAAAAAATCCGAGGTAGTAATTAATTCAAGGTATCAATAAAAATGCTGATATACAAAATTTTTACCTCTTTGATACATGAATTAACATAAGAGATTCTTATAGATTGTTTTCTGCTAATTCCGAATCAGCATTCTACATTTTTCCGTCATGGAAGATTTCTGAGGAAACGCGCTTGAAGTCGTATAAGAAATAATGTGGATTCATAATATAATGTATTTATTTAAGTAGAGAAAATGTGTTTGTATTCCAGCTTCAGCTATGTTTAGGCAATTGCCTACAAATACGCATTCTTCTTTTTTTGCCCCATTCGATTTGGCTAGTGATATCTCAGCATGTTCTTCTATCAAGATTGTCTGCAAAAGATGTGAATGGGGTAAATGAATCTACAGAAATGTATATCTACTTGCAAACATATCTGCTGTGGTCTTGCAGCAATTTATCAAACAACTGTTTTGATTCGCAGAAAACTTTGTTGACACGAATTTGGAGGGTTGCCAAAAAGGAGCCTTCTCTTCGCCGACAGTATTATCTAAAGTTTCATCTTTGATTAGTTCCAAGATTGCGGCGCCGTAAATATTCTTCCTTTTACTCCAGTTACGCTTCTTTTGACTAATTTATATAAAAAAAAATCTTTGCCTTTACGAAATTTTTTGTTATATATTCTTTTTATCAAAATTGGCCAGATTAGATTAGGTTGGGTTGGGGTGGCCCATGGATCTGTTTTGCCGCAACCTTTTCAGATCTATCTCGATCCCGCTTTTCCTTAAAGGCGTTCTATAATTTTGCCATCTGAATTAGACCCATCATCTTTGGTCATCTACTTTGTATAGCCGTTAGTTGTGGGGTTCTCCCATGACTAGAAACCTTGCTCTCACCAGATCGTCGCATTGACATACCACGTGAACTGGTATTTCTTCTTCCTCTTGGCAGAATCTGTAAGTAGAGTCGCCTACCAGGTCTGTCTTATACCTATGCCTATGTCTTCCTACTTTTACTCAGTAGATCTTTAGTAAATTCAGACCTCTGTTCCTTTAGAAACTCTTCTGCCTGTCTCTGTCCTGGTGACCAAAGCTAATTTCCTTTGAGCGAAATTAATCAGAGGTTGAAGATGATATTATTGAAACCAAAGATAATGTTACTTTTCTTGAAAAAAAAAAACAGTTAAAAGTTTAAGTACATCAACTTTTAATCAATTTAATTCAACAGCTTCCTGGTTTTACCCTTCCTGTTAATAACACGAGAAATGGGCGGTAATATCTATTTCCAGTATGAAGAACAGCTTGTAGATTTGTTTTCAAAGTTTTTTGTTGCCTTTTTACGTAATAAATTCCATTCCTTCAGTATTCAAGCTAAAGGAAATTTATCTGAACTGACACGCTATTGCATAAACGATAATGTACAAGTAGAGAAACAACGCTTTAAAGCCTGTTTGAAGATAACTATTAATTCGCTAAACTAAACATAAGAAATAATTTAGGGATACAAGACAATTAGGAAAATATGTATATTGAGCGATAGCCGAATCCTGGGTATATATTTTCTGTAGATGAAATTACATGGGGATCAGTGATTGTTCTTGTAACGAAATCTTTATTTAATAGTGAAATATATGGGCCGTAACAAAATTGTTTTACATTTTTTAATATTTTCGTATCATGTAATCAAATCTCTCAAGGTATAGTAAAATGCTTACACGATGCAAATAAAAAACGATTTTAACTTTAGTTAACTTAAATCTATACTAGACATGCTACAACCACTTGTTAAAAAAAAACTTGTTAAAAAGATCAAATCTGTGTACAAATGATATTATATTGCCTATGTTTGTTAGAAAATATCGAAACTCAACTTGTACACATAGGAGAACAAGAACTTACGTCCCACACATAGCAGTGAAGTGAGTCCAGAATATAAATTCTACACAAATGTTGGATGAAAGGGTTCATTTGAATACACACGACCTTGTAGACTTACGGCTAATTTGACCACTTGCTGTTAGTTTATGTAATTTAATGAAGCCATTATCATCATAAGATATTTTTGTAGTAATAGTTATATACTTAACAATTAAACATCACAACAGAATCGTATAACGATACTAGTGAAAGCTAATATCATTTGGAAATATATTAGAATACAGAATGTTGCCAAGATGTCTATATATACTCACATTCTATGTCTTTACCAGGAAAATATCCATTACAAGGGCTTTACTACTGCCTAAGAGTTTTTTCTAGGAAAAAACAATAATTACACATGTGGTTTTATGGATAGTGTTAATAACATACACGAACGCACAATTTGAGATTCTTTTTTATTGATTGATTATACCTATAAAAGATCGAGAAAATATTTCAACATCACCCTGGTGTAAAACAAGAATTTTTCACACCTTTTACTTCACGCAGCGATGTTCGTAATTTAGTGTAGGCTAGCGTCTGTAAAATCGCCGTGACAATTCGATATTTTATCGACGTTTTCGATAGATCTTTTCGTATGGTTTATTAATAAGCTCATTTCTTCGGAGTTACTTTTATGAGAAGGAAACATATAAACGCGATCGCTAGAATGTATGCTCAGTAGACAATATTTGACAGAATGCTGTTTTTATTAATTAATGACCATAATCAGTGGATAAAAAAAAAAAACTGAAATCTTCTTCACTTTTTCGTCGCCTTTCATGCAAATTTACTACTGGATGCCTATTAAAAAAGACATAATTGATTTTAAAAAAAAAGTATATTTAGCTGTAGTTTTGTGTTGGTTCATAATTGAAGAACGGTATTAGAACTGTCAAAATTGTTACGCATAAATTTATAATTCTAGAACGATTCAGAATTTAGCAAAACCAAAACACTCTCCAGACACAGCAGTTCCATCTAGGAGAGTTATATGTTAGTAGGGTAACTGAGAGAGAGAATCAAGTACACAGTTTTGGTAATAATGATGATGATAAGACTCTTTTTCACATCATCTACCATAAAGAAACTTATTCAGTTATACGCTAAATACAAGCCGAAACTTACAGGTGACTTCAGAAATGTAAAAAAATATTTCAAGTGATTGCAAAGACCTGTCAAATTTTTACAAAGTAGTAATAACCGCAGAAAAGTGCGAGAATAAATGGAATGTATTAGAGCGCAACTATAGAAAAGTTATCGACTATAATAGTAAGAGAGAAAGGGGAATTGAGGTATTTGAATTTGAAAATGAGATGAATGAAATATATCAAAGGAAAAAAAAACATCAAACCCACTGTACTCTTTCCTCAACCTCCACTACAAATGCTGCGCAAGAGGTATTATTAAGCATACCAGAGGAAGATTTTGTGGAGGAAAAGGGCAAGTCTGAGCAGGGTTGCCGAGTGGATGTACCCTTTACCAGTACACCACAAACGTTAAAATAGAAGGCGTCAATTCGTGTAAGCACAAACACATATAAAAAACGAAGTGATATTCTGGCTGGCATAGTAAAAAATAATGTAGACCAGCATCAGTAAATTCCTTGGATGTTCGTATCACAAAATCCAAAGCTTTTGATGCAGATTTACAGAGACCTACTATATGTGGTACGATGCTAAAGGATGAATCGAACAATACGTCAAGTAAAGGGCTTAGATTAGACCCTTGCGGTACTCCAGAGGTAACTTTATATTCTGGCGATTGAAATGCATTATAGCGAGCATATGCCGATCTATTCATTAGATAAGTCTCCATTAGTTTTATAAATGAAGATGAAAAACCGAAAGAAGTTAACTTAGGGCGCGTACCGTAATTCACAAATAGCAACCAAATTCTCGGTTTTGTGTCCCGAATATAGCAGATTCCTGAAAATTATGATATTTACGGAACGCGGTTGCTGAAGTTTGGTTATTTTAGTTGTCACCAAAACAACCTCGCTCATTTTACGATTTTCTGATTTTTCTATCCCTTCCACTGCGGAAACATATACTGTGCATAAATCAACCTACTTTATCTATGCATGAAACGTGGTCGCATCCACTAAAACCACATGGACGATGGTGGTTATCTTTAAAAGTGGTACAAAACAAAAAAAAGCTTAACATACTTGACATCAACCAAAGTGTCCCGTAAATTTTCTGAAATAATCGACAATCACTAATAACCGCAAATAAATCGCAACTAACCATTTGGTTACAATTTTATATTTACGGTACGCGCTCTTAGATAGAAGGATATGGTGGCTAATGGTATCAAAAGCATGAGATAGATCTGTGCATATCACATCAACTTGTCCACGATTGTCTAGTTGTTCACATATATACTGAATTACGATCGTCAAGTTTGTAACTGTAGATCGGCCGGTAATAAATCCATGTTGGACAGGAGCAGGTATACACACACATTACTGTATATACAATCATAAAGCACTTGTTCATAAATCTTTGCAAAGTTTGATAATATTGAGATTGGGCGATAATTTTGCAGCTCTTAAATACAGGAACAACCCTCGATTTTTTCCATTTCTCAGTAAATGTATTTGATCTCAAACTAAGGTTTATTATAATGGCCAATGGCTTTACAGGCGCGTGACCACAATTCTTAAAAATAAATGATGGAATAGAGTCATCACCAGCAGTATTCTTGTTTGAAAAGCGAGACAATATATTATGTAAGTAGTCCTCAGTTACCGCAGGAGGTTGGATGATTGGATGGTAAGGGCAGCGTGATGCAAGGAACAATTTGAAATAATACTATGGATAGAAACTAAAAATTGATCACGAATGGCTTGAAATAAGTAGAAAGAAATTGGAACAACAAAAACAAAAGAATTCTACTAGAAAAGTTAATGAATAGTAATGATGAATGAAGATTTCTTCTAAGGTTTCAAAATTTGTTTTACTTTGTTTTGAATGTATTTCGTTTCTTTTAAGATTTCATACTAGCACAGTTTAACAAATCACATATAGTAAGTTTGTTTTTATTATTTTATTTAAAATTTAAAAGAATAAAAAAGATAACATTTGCTAAGTAATAACTACAAATTATGTGACTCTATTTGCATATAATAAAGCTGCTAAATAATTCCCATAATTATCACCTACATCATTTATATTTTCATTAACGTTAGGTTCTGACCCAAGTTGCTCATCCATCACCTCTTCAACTACATCTTCATTGTCTATACTAAAATCATGCAAGACACAGCTTGCACGTGTATAATGATATTGCTCCATATCTTGCAGTTTTGTGCGGTACAAGTTTCGAAATTTCTGCTTCAATATACCAAATGTGTGCTCTATTTTTATTCGATAAGAACTTAATTTTCGGTTAAAATATGTTTCTGCCTCTGTCAAATTTCCGAAATCTTTATAAGGTGTAATAATATTTCTGAGGAAAGAATATGCTGTATCGGCAAAAATAAATTTGCTACCGCACTTGGTTCGGGTTTCTTCAGACTTTCACCTAAGGTTTAATTTCTGAACACCCGTGCATCATGTATTGATCCAGGACACCCGATAAATACATCTCTTATTTTCCATTGCATCTGCAACGAAAGAAACCACGTATATAATATTACTTTTTCTACAATATGACAAGCTTCAAGTTTATTATGTATAAGCACTATATACCCCTTTCAATTACTCTACCTGTATCGAAAAAAATCTTTCTGTTACAATAGGAATCAGGGTCATTCCTAGGTTTGTCGATTTTGAAATGTGCCCCATTCATACATCCAATAACACCTTCAACAAACTCATTTCAACAAAGTCTGCATTTATTTCTTCTTGTTATTGTACTGCTGGCCATTTTATTACTGTTGGACTAAGGTTACTTACAAAACGAGACACATTGAATATTAGTAAATGCAATGTACTAACAGCTATATTAAAGCGATCAGCAACATCTCTAAGGCCAGCTGCTTCATGACTTGCATACCAGGTAGATATCCATAAGGAATGGTCTGCATTTATTCTGGCAAAGCCTGTTTCTGTATTAGGATACTACTCACTATTTTCGAATGAGGCTAACTCGCTCAAAATTATACGAGGAACTTTAAAATGTTCTAAGAACTCCTTGTAAGAATTCGAAATTCCATCCTGTATAATGCAAGTATTTAAATTCATTTTCTTACTGCGTAGTTGATAAGTACCGTGGCATTTTTTAAAAAAAAAACAAGCGCTGCCTCACCGGAGACGAACAATCAATTCTTTGTTTAAAGACTCGCGTAATTAAAATAACATGGTAATACTTTGTATTTTTAATCTATTACTTTGTCCAATGAATGTTATCTATTACCTTCTTCTTCTGTCCAATTATCGATATTAGAACGTTGTGCCAATTTCGTAAAAAACAAAGTGACATCCTCATTATATTTTCCAGAAAACTGAGGTAAATTAACTAAGGTTTGACCTATCGTTCGCGGAATATTAACTTGAATTGGGGCTTGAGTAAGGGGAGCTTGATCACTTTGTGCCATCTTTATTTATTATTAATAATACATTTAACTACTCCCAAAGAAAAAAAAACAAAATAATTTGGAAAAAAAAACCAGCCAAAGGAGCGAATTTAAACTCCCAAGGTCCTCTGCTCGCTCCCAGGAGCAGAGGACGAAATTAAACAAGAAGTGTAAGTGGACCGTGCCCCTAACCTGTGAAGAACGAGCTGAAGATGAAGAAGGCGATGCTGTTATACAAGCGCAAGTTAATGGCGTGGAGGCTCAGCTGTTAGTGGATACTGGAGCCTCGATTTCTATTATGAAAGAAAAATTCGTTAAGAAGATCAGAGCAAGGATCGGTCCAAGGACAGGACCGGCACTACGAGGAATTACTGGTGAAGAATTGCCGTGCTTAGGTGAAGTCTTAGTGAAACTTCGATTAGGACAGCAAGAAATTCTTTTCCCCTTCGCAGTTTGCTCAGATTCGATAGCCATTAATATGGATGGGCTATTGGGACGCGATTTCTTACATAAATGTGATGTGAAAATAAAGTTTCAAGCTGGGAAAGTGAATTTAGATTTAGGGGACGAACAGTTATTTTTATTTAAAACATTAAGTCAACCAACGGAGCACAATAAAAGGGGAAGTACCGTGAATCTAGAGAAACAGCAAGCAGCCCAAAAGTTAACGAAGAATAAAAAGGACGTGAAGAACTTAAAGAAAGCTGAACCGCGAATTAATTCAAAAGGAAAGTGAAGGATGTTAGTGTAAGAGTGAGAAATCAGAAACAAGGGATGTTTTTTGAAATAACCGAGTGATTGAGACGTGTTTGAATCTCCAGTGGAACACTTAGTTCATTGTGTCGCGAAGATTTTAAAATGGGGCGTGGAATAGCAGTACAATTTCGGAGACGATACAATCAAGTAGAAATGTTAAAGAAACAGCAGATAAGGACTGGTGATGTCGCTGTTTTGTCGAGACCCAAGGATGGGCGAAAATTTATTTACTATTTGGTAACCAAAGAAAGAAGTTGTCAAAAACCCACTCTGGACGCATTGAAGCAAGCGCTGGAAAAGCTGAAAACCCATTGTCTAAGGAACAGGGTTAAGAAACTTGCGATGCCAAAGATAGGATGTGGACTTGATCGACTTAATTGGACCAAAGTAAAGAGAATTATTGAAGAAGTTTTCAATGGAGCAAGAATTTCGGTTACAGTTTTTATGCTGGATACCACGAAATTTAAAAGTGAACAGAAACTGGAAGTTAACTCAGCATTAGCTAAGCGAGAAGTGAAGGAGTTACGCATTGATCAGAAAGGGAGAAAAGATGAAGAAAATCGGACTAACGGGAATAAGAAACCGTCGGAACAAGAGCAAGCTAAGAAATTGAAGAAGGAGACGTCAAAGGAGGAAATGAAGTTACATTCGTCACTGTCAATGGCGAAGAGTAACGCGGATGAAGTAGTTGACAGCTACCCAATTCGCATCAAACAATCCATCAACATCCCTCCTAGATGCCAGTACGTGTGTGAAGTGGATCAGGGCCGGTACCACCCTGACCAAGTAGTTTTAGTGGAGCCGACGAGAATCTTAGTTCATGGAATTGCCAGTAGCGAGATCTATTTCTAAGGCTAAACCGAAAATTCCTATTTGCTTTATGAATGTGTTCTGAAGAAACCATTCGACTGCCGAAGAATCTGGTTGTAGCATGTGTGGAAAAGATCGAAATACCCTTCGAGAAGAGAGAGTTAATGCGATTCATAAGAATATACCAAGGACAACGAAAGTTAATGAAAACTTCGAGCTGAGTCATCTTGATGGGACGAAAAAGAAGATGTTGTTACAACTGCTCCAGAAATATTCCAATGTTTTTATGAAGAGCGACAGTAAGTTAGGATGCACTCAGGGTGTGAGGCATCGAATTTTAACGGAGGACGTACCGCCGATTACGAAGGCACCGTATAGAGTACCATTTAGCCAGCGAATGGAGCTGAAAAACCAAATTGAAGAAATGCTAGAACAAAAGGTCATCAAGCCATCTAGTTCACCGTGGTCTGCTCCAGTTATTATGGTAAAGAAGAAGGCGGCGGAAGGTGAAAATAAGGTTAGAGTTTGCATTGATTACCGTGCGTTAAACTCTATCACCAAGCGTGACTATTTTCCATTGCCTAACCTTCAAGAGACTATCGACCAACTTGGAAACGCTAAATACTTTTCTACGCTTGACTTGGCCAGTGGCTATTGGCAAGTAGAAGTCGATCCGCGTGATAGAGAAAAGACAGCGTTCTCAACCCCTGATGGACATTATGAATGTCTAAGGATGCCATTCGGGTTAGTAAATGCACCCAGCACATTTCAAAGGTTGATGTATTCCGTGCTGTCTGGAATGACAGGTGAACAATGTCTGGTTTACCTAGATGATATAATTGTCTTCAGTAGAACATTTGAGCAACACTTAGAGAGACTTGAAGAAGTGTTTAAAAGGTTAAACCAAGGAAATTTGAAGTTAAAGCCGTCCAAATGCAAGTTCGTCGCTAAAGAAGCAAAATATCTGGGCCATATTATTTCGGGAAGAGGAGTGAAGCCTGATCCCGAGAAGATTGAAGTTGTTAAGGATTATCCCCGACCAAGAACAGTGAAAGACATACGAGCTTTTCTAGGACTCGTTGGATTTTATCGGAAGTTTATACCCGAATTTTCCCGTAAGGCAATACCCCTGACCCGCCTTACTAAAAAAGAGGTTAAGTTAGAGTGGACGGAAGAGCAACAAGAAGCTTTCGACTACTTGAAGGAGAGGTTATGTACCCCACCAGTGTTGGTATACCCGGATTTCAATAAACCATTCATATTGTCAACGGACGCATCAGGAACAGCTGTTGGAGCTATACTCAGTCAAGAAGCTGGAGGAGAAGAAAAGCCCATAGCCTATGCTAGCAGACAGATGAATCGAGCTGAGAGGAACTATTCGGTGACAGAGCAAGAGTGTTTGGCTGTTGTTTGGGCCATAAAGCACTTCCGATGCTATCTTTATGGAAAGAAGTTCATCATCTATACTGATCATCGACCTTTAAAATGGCTCTTTTCTTTGAAGGATCCTACATCCCGTCTTGCTAGGTGGTCCTTACTATTGTCCGAATATGACTTCGAAATCCATCACAAACCGGGAAAGAAACATAACCATGCAGACGCCTTAAGTCGTTTACCTGTCGAAAAAGAGGAAGAAGCCGCACCTGATCACGAAATTATGGAGCTTAATTTACGATCCAGGAGAGAACCCCAACAAGCAATCAGGGAAGAAGTTGAAGAAATGCAGACATATAAAGTGCCAGGAGATGGAAGTTGTCTATTTTGGTCCGTTGCTCTTGCGTATCTACGTCCAGTGGTAAATAATAACCTAGAATTCAAGAAAAGGTTTGAGAATTTATTTGGAAAGCGGGCTGTTAGATATCATACCGAAGTTCAATTGGAAATACGAGCTATTAATGACTCTCGTCAAAGACTAACGTTCTCACATACGTTTACAGAATTAGTTCAAACCGTTTTACGTAATCGTGCAGTAGATTTATTAATTAAAGATGAAACTTTACTTAATTTAATCAATATTGAAGATTTTAAAGCTAGTCGAAATTCAAACTTTATCATTTCTGGAAAATTTTTGGAATTATTTAAAAATAAATTCCCTAGTAACTGTAAAATTAACGAACGAAAATTACAACCTAAAACTTTAAGCAAAGCTAATATGATGCTATTAGAACAAGAATTGGAAAAAGTTAAAAACCAAAATAAAGTAAAACAGTTTAAACTAGAAGCGTATGGTGCTTGTATGAAAGACCCACGAGCATGGGGAGGAGAGTACGAAATTAAAACTCTCACCGAATTATTATCCTGTGCTATCGTTGTGCACAGCGGAAAGTTGCAGCTACGTTATGGTGAAGGCGAAGAGACCTTGTATTTATTTAACCTACAAGGCAAACATTATGTTTATGGGTTAAAAGAAGCGAGCGATGGCAACAAGCAAGCGACTGAAGAAATTGACGAGGACCAAGGGCGGAGCCAAAACGCAGAAGAACAGCATTATGATGCGGCTGCTGGTCAAAATTTAAATGGAAGGACCACGAAGGCTCCACGACGAAGAATTAGATACAGGCTGTCTCAAGATGCAGGAGAACAAGAAGTAGTCCCATATGTTCCATATATTGATCGAGAAGAACTTATGAAGAAACAAGCGGACGATCCTGAAATTCAAAATCTTAAGGATCAATTGAAGGAGGATCCTAGTGTTGGTTATTTCGAAGATGAAGAGGGAATCCTTTTCAAATCTGGATTTCAAGAACAACCTGATCGAGTAGTGGTGCCGAAGAGTCTCGTTAAGAGGTTCATTCAGGATTATCACGATCCTCCATATGCTGGTCATCAAGGAGTCAGGAAAACGTTAAGTTTATTGCAACAGCGAATGTATTGGAGCAACATGAAGCATGATGTTGAAGATTATGTGCGAAAATGTCATCCGTGTAATTCGAGGAAAACGTTTAACCATCGCCCAGTACCGCTGGAGTTATTTCAAGAAGTAAACTATCCATTCGAAGTAACCGCCATGGACATTGTTGGACCATTAACTGTGACGGATGATGGAATCGATATATCCTTACTTTCCAAGATTATTTTACTAAATACCCAGAAGCTATCCCCTTACCAAATCAAAAGACTGACACCATTGCCCGAGCATTTGTCGAAAATATTATTACGAGGCATGGCGTACCAAAGAAATTATTAACTGATCAAGGTAAAAATTTTGTTTCGGAATTAATGAAAGATGTTTGCAAACAATTAGGAATTACAAAAATTCAAACGACTCCCTATCATCCACAAAGTAATGGTATGATTGAACGAACTCACAGAGTCTTAAAAGATCTGTTGTCACATTACATCTCTAAATCACAGAGAGATTGGGATCGTTGGTTACCTTATGTGTTGATGGCTTATCGATCCACAATACATTCATCTACCGGAGAGACACCTTACTTCCTGATACATGGTCGAGAAATGAATTTGCCGAATGACGACGTGTTTAAGCCAAAAAGACCGCGTTACGACTATGCAGAAAATTTCGCTTCGGAAATGGTTGCCCGCCTCGAAGATGTTTTCGGAAAAGTGAGACATAGGCTGAAACAAACAGCTGTACAACGGAAGGCCCAATATGATAAGAGGGCCCGCGGAGTAGTATTTATAGTTGGAGATTATGTCTATTTGAACGACCCTGTTGTTAAGAAAGGATTGGCAAGGAAATTGGCGAAGTTATGGAAGGGTCCTTATGAAGTTATCGAGGTACTAGGTCCGGTAACTTATAAAATAGTGAAAGTGGGCGGTAAAAAGGAAATGGTGGTCCATGTGAACCGACTAAAGCGATATCATGGGGACGTACCTACTCAGTATAGGCGTCACCGTAACAGCATCCTGCGGCACAGGAACCAGATTCCTATGGAAGAACCGTCGTCCTTAGAGGAAGAAACGGAGGAAGAAACTGAAGAACAGTGGGTAGGCCCGAGTAGATTTCTCCACCAAGAAGAGGAACAAGGCCTAGTAGTAGTGGTAAAGCGACCAGATAGTCGAAGCGGGCGCGGCATGTCTGAATCGTCTAAGAACGAGGATGAAGAGCATATGGTAGACGAAGAAAGTCAACTTGGAGATGGTGCCGAAGCTGACGAAAATGAAGAAGAGGATAGCGAAGCATCGCAGGGAAGCCTACAGGCGCTAAATAGCCCTGAAGAAGCTAGTACCCCCTGCGCTCCTTCGGAGCATACTCCCAATGTTCAACCTAGACTCCCTCACGACTCACCCAGTGAATGGAGACAACAGAGTAGAGCGGACCTTTCGGAAGATGACAATGACAGTATTCCTCATCGATCGCAAGAATTCTTGGATGCTATCGAGGATTACGAAACCGCCACTAGTGAAATGGGTGACGATTCAACTTATCAACCCGAAGAAGTAGGACTGGAGGAAGAATCTGTCGAGGACCTGAGCGAGTATCTATCAGATTTGTCTATTGATGAGCCTTCAAGAAGAAGTCATAGAAGAGAAACCCTGGTTCCGGAAGAAACCCCGAGACCCCAAACTAGAAGCGCAGGTCCAGCTCAAGAATACCCGTGGGTTTTACCAAGACGTTTGACTAGATTTGGTCAAAATCCCAGCTCGAGAGAAGCTGATTAAACTGCAGAATGCTTCCCAATCTTTTCTTTTCTAATAATCATGGAAAAGAAAATTTCACTCATCACATTGGCCTGCGGCGAGGGCTGGAAGAATACTCCCGACGTGGTCACTGCGTGTCGTAAAAGGCGACTAAATGAACATGGAGGTGACGTCAGATGGCGCCGAAAACCTCATCACTTTGGCCTGCGGCGAGGGCTTGACGAATACTCCCGACGTGGTCACTGCGTGTCGTAAAAGGCGACTAAATGAACATGGAGAGTGACGTTAGAAGACGCCGAAAACCTCATTACCTTTGGCCTGCGGCGAGGGCTTGACGAATACTCCCGACGTGGTCACTGCGTGTCGTAAGAGGCGACTAAATGAACAACGAGGTGGCGTCAGATGGCGTTGAAAACCTCATTACCTAAAAATTCCTTGTGTTGAATCATTTTGCATCTTAGTTATCCTTTCATCGGTTGATCGATGTTACTATACACCTGTGAATTGTCCATGTTTTGTCTTAACTGAATCCCTCTAAGTAAGTGATTCCACACCATAAATCCTAAAATCCTACATTATCCCAACCAACCTGTTTACCGGAGGCCTGAATACTCAAGAAGATTGGACGACTACGCCGCCAGATGATCCTACTTGTCGAGCGCCAAGCGGTTGAAGGAATCTTAGCCAGAGGGGCCATGGGCATGTCACCCGACATGCAAGGAACTAGTTTCGAAGGAGTAATTGGAGAAGAAACCATTAAAGGATGGGCCAAGCAGCTATGGAGTACCTTGTTTGAATGGGTCACCACCTTAGGGTCAATCACCTCAGGAGTGATGGGTGTCTTCATCATTTTCAAGTGTGTCAAATTCCTGGCTGACACCCTCATCCATGGATTCCTCCTCTACGATATTTTTGGTTGGAGTTTTAAATACCTTGGAGCCCTATTGGACAGCGTAACCATGTTTTTGTTCATGCTCATGCAAAAAGAGGCGTCCCTTTCGAGAGTCACCCATGGTAAAGCCGATTCCAGTGTAGGTATCCGACCGGTTCGACTACTACCCAAGGTCTTGTGCTCACACAAATTACCTGGCCTGGAGATGTCAACAGCACCAGCTCCTAACCAGGACGGTTCGGGATCGACGGCGAATCCGAATCGAGATTGGGCGACAGCTTAGCTACGCCAGTGAAGTGTAAGTTCGTTGTTATGTCAGATAGTGTAGCGCGAATTTGTGCGCGAGTGTAAAGGACAGTTTGTTATTTTTTTTTTTTTTTTATTATGTTTGTATTGCGCAAATTTTTGTTTTAACTTTGCTTGTTAGATTTTAGGTAAATGATGTCTCTTGCAAGTGGTTTAATTATTTGTTTTTTTTTTGAGATCAGTTGTTGAAGTTAGTTCTGGTTTTGTTCTTTTTCTTTTGCACGAGACAACATTTTTGTTTTCTTTGATTTGTATTAGTAATAGTTTATATTAGTAGGTTTTCAGAAAAGAGTTACCTTTGTTAACTCTTTTCTTTTACTAAGGGAGAAGGGATGTAAGAATTCGAAATTCCATCCTGTATAATGCAAGTATTTAAATTCATTTTCTTACTGCGTAGTTGATAAGTACCGTGGCATTTTTTAAAAAAAAACAAGCGCTGCCTCGCCGGAGACGACAATCAATTCTTTGTTTAAAGACTCGCGTAATTAAAATAACATGGTAATACTTTGTATTTTTATCTATTACTTTGTCCAATGATATGTTAATACTACTTACCTTGTCATGTATATTATCTCTGAAAGCAGAAAATAACGCCTTCCGGTCATACTTGCGCGCTTCATGTTAGAGAGAGGCGAACTAGTTATCGGTGCAAATGACGTCACAACTAGAGTTTATAAAACCTTAACATAGCGGGTTTGAATTAATTAGTTCGCGTCCTTCAAACTAGCTTCAGGAATAAGCCCGCGTTCTTCCTCGTCGAGTGTCTCTAAATCTTAAAAAAAAAATATAACTTCTATGCTAGTTTTTGCAATCAAAATACGCTTAAAATTTGAGAACAGGAAGCACAAGCTTTCCTCGAAAGTGTTTTGATTTGGATTAATTCATGAAAATTACCCCCCTTTTAGTTTGCTTTGGCTTAAAAAGATTGTGTGTGTTGTGGCAAAGTTTTGTGCTAAAAATTTGGAGTTACGTGAAGAATTATTTTTTCCCATCGCCGTAAGATGTTCAAAATTCTGCTTAAGACTAACCATTGCAAATACATAAAACCGTAACTCGTTCGCTCTCTCTCTCTCTCTCTCCTCAGTATTAGTATGATAATTATTCATTAAGATAATTGTGTTTTGGTTTACTTTTTTTTTTTTTTTTTGTTGTTCACTTGATATCCCATTTAATTTGTAGCTTATATATAATATAAAAATCTTTAATATATAGTCGTTCTTTTATTTCGTCATTCTAAAGAAGTCAGATGAACCCTAGTGAAGTCCGAGAGGAAGTTAGACTAGTAAAGAGAAGCCGACGAGAAGAGTAAGTCGACAATCTTTAGGCTAACTTAACGGCCCTGCTCCGACTGACGGAGGAAAACACATTTGGAAACATCTTTGGCTAAAATTACTAAAACCCATTCGCTACCGAACAAAAGTTTGTTTCCCAGCAGTGGCTCGCCGGTCAAAAGAGTAGATGTGGGTTATCTGTGAGACGGAGTTTGGCATTGTCTTATTTGAATTTGGGCTGGCCATCCCCGAAAGTCTCCAGATAGGAAAACCCGTTCTCGTTACATCCTTTTCTGTGTAACTAGGAACTACGTTTTCAAGGTACAACTCATTTTTTTTGTCGATGTTGTATTAGCCGCTCAAATATTGGTTTTAGTATGAGAATTTCCTCATCTTCTTTGCTGCTACTACTACTATCAGAAGTAGCTAAAAATTCCTGTAATAATAAAAGAACTATAAATATTACCTGCTAGAGCATAACAGACATATTCACCCTTAATGTATTTGTCATAATGAAAAAAAAAAGCAAAAGATAGAATCACAAGGCATATTTCCTTTCAAAAGAGTAAACTCAGAGCGCGGGCTTGAACTATTAGTTCAGAATCGGTACTTCCTAATGAGCAAGAACTGCTAGAACTGTTCTGAACTGCAAACTAAAGCAAAACTTGTATATTATGGCGTACGTAGTTAAGGAAAATAATATTAAAAAATAGTTGTTTAATTTGCCTGAGTACACGTATCTCCAACAAAATCATTCATAACATTATACATGTATCTTGGTATGTATCTACATATCTACTATACATATATACATACATACATACGCATATTTAGACACTATACACGCAGAAATTTCAATACCTCGTATTAATCATTACGTCGACCGTTAACCGTTAGTACAACGTTTCACCGAAATATATTGCAGCAATAACATAAACTTTGGGTAAATATGTAAATATTCAATTCACATAAGACGAACGCACCTCTCCGTGAATAAAATTGTTTATGCAAATAACACACCTATTTGATTTTTTTTTTTTAAATTTATAAAACGTCTTAGTAAAGTGGGTAATTTGTGCTTCCCGTTATGTTAACTTCTGTGTAGAACATGTAGGCTGTTCTCTAACAAACCAAATAAATTGTACGGTTGAAAACCGTCCTCTTTTAATTATGTAAGCCGACGTATTATCATTATACTTATTCTGCTGCAATGCAAATAGCCAGAATTTATACTTAGTTGTGACTACTTTATTTATTATGGAAGTGACACCGTTATGAACGCCAGTGTATTCGATAATTGATTATAATAAAGAGTAGTATTGGAAATAAGCAGGGCTGTATCTGTGATTGTGGAAGAAAAAGCAAAAGTAAAGAAACCTGTAAACATTGTAAACCTGTTACGTTCATTTACATTAGTGATAATATTCGAAAGAGGCAGTTGCTAAAGAATGTGTTTGGTTTGAGTTTGTTAATACAACTTGCTGTTTTATTACACGAAAATTGAGATGGCGCTACGAGCAAAAGGATTTTTTTTTATTGCTAAAACCTTCAGTTGTTTTTTATTTAAAAGAAAATATTAAAATTGAGTCAAATTTTATTATTTTTGTCAGTTTCGAAAATTTAGTTTCCTAAATAGTTGTGTTTAAAGGAAGTAAAAGTAATGTCAAATTGTAATTGTCTCTAGCGATCAAAAAAAATGTTTTTTTCATTTACCTTTGCTTTCACGTAATAAAACAAAATTGTGTTAGCAAGCTGGAGTCAATCACAGTCTTTAACAACTGCTTTTTACAAATTTCAACTACTTTTACCCTATCCGAGATAGATTGACGGGGGAATTTTAGTGGCACACTCTGTATGTATATTACATTTCTTTTTCTGTTCTTGGTTGCGCGAAATATTTTAAAATAAAAATTAAAATCAATTAAGATTCAATTTATTGCTTGAGTGTAATTGTTCTGTTTTGTTTCTGCTCATAGTAACTTCTTCCGGCATCAAAACTGCAAAACATTAAACAACTAAAATAATAATGTTTAAGTTTAAGCATATATTTTTATGGGATAATGAAATTTGTCTCAAATAGAGATGAAACACCAAAAAGCTTACTTTAAATTTCATCAATCGAATTTATTAAAATTTTTACTTAAATTCAAATCATAATATCAACGTTATGATTAAAAAGAAGAAAAATACTAATTAAATAAATAGCGAAATATTTATTAAATAACTAAATTGCACATCACTAGCAATTTTTCTTTAAATTTATTTGTGCATCGTATTTATTTACTTATGTTTTATTATCAAACGTTTCCGAAATATTTGAAAAAATAATACATAAAAGAATAACAACATTTCTGGAAAAATATAAGATTTTAAGTGACAAATAGAGTGGCTATCAAAGATTTAAATCTGCAGCAGCAACTATATACCAAGTGGTATCTGAAATATTGGAGGGTATGAATGATGAAGATCATGCTGCCAGCCTGTATGTCAACCTGTTAAAAGCTTTTGACAGTGTCAATCATAAAACCGCGGCTAGAAGATTTGAATCGGCAGGAATAAGTGGGAGCAGCTTGGATCTTCTGAGGAGGAAGAGGGGCTCCAAGATAGTGGCGGTCAGGTACTTTCTTCCTCCTAGGAAGTGATGCAGAGAGGCGTGCTGCAGGAATCCATACTAGGACACATGTTGTTTCTGATTTATGTGAACTGACTGCCGTCATCCAACAAGAGTTTGTCGCGATTTTCGCGGATGACGTGTCCTTGATTTTGAGAGCTAAAGACATTGACCTCCGAAAACTAAAGATTGTGACATCGTTGAACATATATAAAAATTGGTTTAAAAAGTATAATTTGAAATTAAACATAACAAAAACAAATTTGATCAAATTTACAACCCTTCATCAACATCCCCTGGATATAGAATACGAGGTGAACATCTTACTTCTATAATGTGTTCTATACTTTATGTACCAAGGAACGAATAAATGAGTTTGTATGTGATTCCTAGACAATATTGGTGAGAGAAGTCTGTACAATGTTATTTTCGTCTGTAATTGATAGAATTTTGTTGTATGATTATTAACATTTTAAAAACATGAGGTTCATAAGAGGACTGGGAAAATGAAAATACTCTATGTTTTAAATTTTTGGCTTATTTAGTGTCTCATATCATATTTCTAGATTGCTTATGTGTTAGGTAAAGCTAAGAATTTAAACTCAGGACTATGGATTTGGATAAATCTTCGTTTGAAAATTATTTATTTTATACGAGAAAGGATTCTTGCTCCATAAGTAAGGCTGGTCAATTGGATCGTTCTATCTATTAAACAACAAATAACACTTTTTCATTATTTGAATTAACGTAACATAAGTGATAATTTAAGCAACTATTGGATGCTGTTGGCTTTTCAAGTCGTTGAATAATAATTATTGAAAGCTGTCAGAACATATTCGATTTTATTTTCTGATATTCCAATTATGCAATCATTTACATGCAGTGATTGCATAACCTGCATACCAGATGATAAAATCGAATATGTTCTGGCAGCCTTCGATAAATTACCATTCATAACTTAAATTCACCATAGATGAAGATATAAGGAGATAAAAAAAATATAAGAGCATATATAAAAAAATGGCTTATTTGACTGTAATTGACTGATATGTAAAAATAATATATATAAAATTGTTTATTTGACCTATAATTTATTGCTAAAAAGAATAAAGGATATTACATAAGGAGTTACATATACGATGTAATTTTTACCTAAAACAGTGGGTAAATTCACCAGGTCCTACAGTTGTATGTACCTATACGCCTGTGGATTATAATTGATCTATTAGAAGAAATATTGATAACATTTTTAAATTTCCTTCTTACAAATTACGTATTTATGGAGTGGGAAAAAAAACTTGTTTAATAACCTAGTTAGTTTAAAATATATAGCGAAAGTAGAGAATTAGTACAAATCAGTATAACTCCGTCACTCATTTGTGCACGGGTATTTTACGGTTAAGCCCACGCATATAGTGTGTCTTCGGATGGACTGAACAAGAGGATTTTGTTTTTATTTAGAACTTAACGCAAAAGTGTGATTCTTTTTAAAAAATCCTTGCTTGTTTTAAAGCTACCAATTCTGATACAAAAATTTAAATATTCCTTTTAGCAGCTGAGAAAGTACAAAAATACACCAAAATTTAAGCAAAAAAGTTTCATATTTTGAGTTAAATCAGATTATAATGTTATCTTCCATGATAACGTAATAAGTAAATGAAGTAGCGTGTTATTTTTTTAATGTATTTGTGAATCTTTACTAAGACTTACTTAATAGTGATGCTAATTTTAGAACAAATAGTTTACTTCGTTCAATGTTATGGAACTGATGAGGCTTCTTATGATTTCGCAACTCAAAAATTTCAGCAGAAGTTTCCTAATGTTCATGCCATCATTTGGTAGAAAACGCCAAAAAAAAAAGAAAAAGGATGCACCGTGAAGACATGCAACATACTTCATAGAAACAAATGCAAAATTATCCTTACGAAGAAGGTCTGCCCAGTTAAATCAATTAATTGGTAAATCACATTTTTAAAGAAAACAAAATTAAACTTTATAAACCAATTTTTATACATGAATTAAGAAATGGTGATGATGCTTTGCGTTTGGACTTTTGCTTATGGATAGGAGAAAATCAGTTTGTAAATCTTAATTTCTGCAAAAACATTACTTTTTTGGATGAATCGACACGAGCCGAAAGGAAAGTTGCAAAGTCAAACTGCAGATTTTGGTCGACAGAAAATGCGAACAATTTTTTGTTGTCTGCAGTAAGAGATGAACCTAAGAGTGTATTTTTCAAGAAGATGCCCTGCTTACTCAACAGTGTTGGTAAGAAATTATCTGCAAGAAAATTTTGGAAACAAATAGATAAGTCGTCATGGGCCCGTCAATTGGTTGGCTCGTTTCCCTGATTTCTGATTTAAACCCATTAGATTTCTTTTTACGGGGATATGTTAAATATCACGTTTATCATACTAATTTTTGTAACAATTTCGCAACTTTAAATTAAAAAATTAGGAAAGCGGTAAATTCCGTCAGTGGAGATACGATCCACAATGTTTGTAAAGGATTTGTACGTACAGCTGAAAAGTGTGTAGAGGTTGGAGGATACCACGTTGAATAAAATAAAAATCTTCTTTCTTCAGCTCAAATGTGATTTTCTAATTTTCTCAGCTGCTAAAAAGAATATTTAGATTTTTTTTTATTTAGAATTGGTGGAGAGATGAGCAAAAAAAAATGTAAGGCTGCCTTAAAAGCTATGCCATTTTAGAATATATGAAACAGCATTTACAAAGTAGAGTATATATACTTTTCCACTCGCTTCTGGAAAAAGATATTCTATTCCTGACACTGTAAATGTCAAGAATTTAATGGCACCTGAAACACATATTAACACATAATATGAAGGCAAACTTACGAGATTCCATCCTTGCTCAATTGAGTGTTGCATTATAAAATACATTGCGTTATTCGAAGTGCTTAAATTAATCTTTATTGCCTTTCAATGAAATGATAAACTGAACAGCCTTGATTGATGTTCTGTTGGCGTTTAGCCTAAGCATACCTTAAGAGAAAAATAAAGTGAATGTTTAATCACATTTACATGTGGTACTTACGGTCAGACATCGTTTATAACTACATATTTTATGCTACATCTTTTGTGTAGCCACTTTGTATGTTGTGATCATTATTCAGTCAATTGCCCTTATGTAATAAATAGTATTAAATTTCATGTCAGCTTCAGTTACATGGTTTAATTAAATAAATGTAATTTATTGCAGTTTTGACCAACATTTATTACAAAGTAAGTATAGGCTTAGCGGGACTATAATAAATAGAAGTTAAAATTTCGAACGTCACTATTTTCTATATTTTATTATTATGTCAATGCAAGCGTATATATTTTTGTATCCTTTTATTTGTTTTTTATTATATATGAATATTATGACATGCTCAAACGGAGGCCTTGCCGTTATAGTACTATTACCAAATCTACCAGTTTCACTGTTTCTGCTTATCTACAACTCGAAAGTATTCAATTGCCTAAAGAGGCACATTATAAAAATGTAAGTTCGAGTAGCTAATGCTGTTGCGTGAATATTCATGCTGATGTAACAACAAAATAAACATGCCGCGCTGATCTTTAGTTATTACTTAAAACAAGCCTGTCTTTCTTGCAAAAACAATGTATCCAGAATCTTTAATTTTCACTAGTAATAAAAACTAACTCGCAAATTAATGTAATTAAAGAAAAAAATGTAAGGCACTGCTGTGCAAACCCAAAGAAAATGCTATACAGAAGAAAATTTAACATAACATATGTAAATGTATTCATACAGTTATATTGTTTACCGACATTAATGTAGGCTATTTTTGTTAATTGTGTGACATTTAAAGTTACTAATAAAATAAATTGAATAATATTTCTTATTTACTCTGTATATGAAGATATGTATTTGCAAATTATTTTAAACCATGGGTACTATTAAACTTACTTACTTGATGAAAAGCTTGTTAATAGTGTCCAGAATTAATACGCTTTATATGAGTTTAGTTTCAGCATATAGTTTGTTTGTGTTGCTACAGTTTTATTTTAATTTCCTGTTTATTTATTTTGTTGAGGTTTTTGTAATTTTTCTCATCATTTTCCAGTTTTGCCAATTGCAAAATTTAGTGGCTTTAATATAAATATACATATTTAAAAACAAGAAAAAGAGAATATATATGTAATGGTTTTAGTTATTACTTATACCTCTACTAATTATTACTATTTGGTAATTACTTCTTTGCTTATTTTGTCAATATACAATTGAAAAAGACATTTATACATATCGAAACGTCTTGAATAATACTAAATTATCTTGGTAATATCCATATATCCAAACAAACTGTGACAATGAGTCTTTAGTATTGCTACCGGCACACACAAAAGTTCTATCTAAACAAATTATAGAGAGACTTGTTGCAAATTTACTCAATATTGGTTAACTAGTTAGCCACGTTAACCTATGAATTACGACGTATATCAGCAATGTTAATTTCATTTCAGATCTTTTTTGTTCGAAGCTTCCAAAGTTCACTAAATTGTTAATTGAACTTACTAATGTGTGTGGTGTTTTTCCACCTTTATTTTTTCAACAACTATACACTGTTGACAATATTATCGGTGTTGGCGTTAATTTTGCGCTAGTCAAATATTTTAGTGTTGGTTTTTACAAACTTTGCCAGACGAGTTGATTACGTGTGTTTAATAAAACAGAAATTACTATAATTTCGTGTGAATTCTTTGTTCAGATATGAGTATTTACTATTTTGCTAGACATTCGGAAGCGTCAACCAATCAAAATTTTTCCCTCGAATAGAAATATAGAAATCTAATATGGTATTGCATTATACGCATCACGTGCATTGTACATGTATCTGTTTTCGGGTTTGTTTCTGCGTATTAACATATCCAAACCACCAAACGTGTACTGATCTGCAAAGTGTAACCTTGTGTTATTAAACGTTAATGCCAGTGTGCATAAAAAATTTCAACATCTTAAAGATATATTGGGAACATCTGTTTACGTAATTAGTTCGGATTTGAATCAAATAGCGTAAACATTCACTTCATTTTATAATGGTTCTCAAAAAATCATTTTAAAATTGACACGTTTAGTTGAAACCAAAACTTTGGAATGAGTGATTCTGCATATTTATAATTGAGAAAACGTCTTAAAGAGAGAATATTATAGCACTAAGAAATAAGACGTTGTGTTTAGAAAACGGTGTTAATCACCCAATAAACCGCATTCATTTAGTAAAACAGCTAGTAAATTTGCCTAGTCTAGATGAAATAAAATGTAACTAGAAGTATTTTATAATTCTACGTGTCAGTTGCACAAAATAACCCTTTAGCAATAGACAATACTTGACTATCTTTCCTCGTCAAATTTAAACTCGTATAGTTCTCGACAAAATAACACGTAAAGAGTGTGGACCTCTCCTGACTATTAAATTAGTCAAAAAAGGGTTAAAATTTTCAACAGTGTAGATTCTTGTATAATGTAAACTTGTTTAATCTATATAGCAGAAGCTTCAATATATAATCAGATATAAAACTTTCAGTAATGGTATGATTTTCACCTTATAAGTACGGTATGCCAACATTTTCATTAGGGTTGCATGATGAAACCGTAAAAAAAGTTTGAAATAGAATAAGCTTGATTATATATACAATATTTTGACTGTTATAGTTTTAAGGCGATAATATTAATGTTTCTCTCAAAACCTATACTTGCCATGTTTTTGTGGAAAAATAAAAATGTATCTTTGAAGTAATTGTATTAACACACTTAATTCTGGATATTAATTGATTAATTTATTTCTTTAATTCTGAGACAGCAACTTGATATCGACACTTTATATACATAGAGTGCATTTATATTGAAACTACTTTCCTTAAATAAACAACTATGACCCGAGTTTGGAAATATGATTCACACTGAAAGTTTAAAAAATTCTTAGAAAGTCAGTTGGGTCAAACATCTCGCATAAGCATTGTTTGTCTTAAAATATTAGGAACTTATAAATCATTAAAGGTACACGGCTTTGCGTAAGTTATTAGAAGGAATATTGCAATTTTTTCATGGCTAATAACATAGTGGCTTATAGCTTAGAACCCGTTATTCTAGTTCCACCTAAATACGTGAGTATGTAATTTCGGAAGACGACAACCTTTCACTTGCACAAAAAAGGTGGTTATTAAGCTTTTCTACTTTCATTTTAATATTTTATTTTCCCTATCCTTTGGCTGATGAGTCTGCCTCTGTCGAGGGCATGTTTTTTGCGCATCTTGATAGCACATTCAAAGGGTCTGACCTCAGACTTTTCGTCACTTGACATTTTGAAGAGCGTATGCATAACACTCGAGACTATATTACGACGAAGTGCTCGAGCAGAAACGTGTCTAAGAGCTCACCGAATCTTGTCTGTATCTTTTTGCATACTTTCGCATCATAAAGTTCACCTTTCAGTTTGGTAATAACGGGAAGAATGCACACTGTCAAATATAATTTTTGGAGAAGATGCTTCAAACACGTTGCAGTATATATATTCAATTAATCAAATTTTGCTTACACTAGATTTTCTGTCAGTCTATGGTGCGATCTATAACACGATAGGGCTATTATTATTTTATGTAATTAACGGTCTATGAATTTGCGTCAGCATATATTTTAAACATCCAGTTTTCCATACGATTTTCGTAGTAAATGCTAATAAAAATATTTATGACCGTAGTACATACATGATGTATGTGCATCAATAATTAATATATTATTTTTTTTTTTCAAAAAGCGAGTTTTAATTATTTGTTCATCCGTCTAAGTACTATAATGAAATCAACAAGATGTGTATAATTAACTGGTACTACAGGTAGGCTTTGCAGTGGTATTTTTATATTCATCTTCAATTTTAAAATGCTTATGCTGGACTATTCTATACACTTCTTACGCTATAATATATTGGTATCTTTCCCATTCGTTTTTGTAGCGAATGTACCAAGGAATTGCATTAAATAATTATGTGTATACCGAAGTAAAATATTTTACCAAATAAAGAGAAGTGTTCGTTTCTTAAATCAGTACTTTTATACATCTGTCAGTAACAATAAAACTGGCTTCCTTTACCTTGTCTACAACGTGTAATTGGTTTAAAATAAAGTCTGTCATTATATATAAACCATCATCCTGAAGTATCTAATTCTAGAGAGGAATACCAGTGGGAGGTTGTCTCGTCTTGGTCTAGTAACAGACTCGGGGTAAACTATACTTTATTTCAAGGTCAACCTGTCTAAGGGGTAGCGCGTTTTACTACAATCAAGTTTTCTGTTGGATTCTAAAACATAAAATATAGTGCTATTACGAGTAGGGAACCCATTTATCTGACTTTTTTATTGGCACTAATGTATGTTTAAATTCGTTATGACATTTATGAGAGTTGAAAATTAGATTCTAACATGATTTTTTTAGTTGCACTAGCGTCAGATAATATGTAAATGCCCTACCCATTATTTCTAACAATTATTAATTAGTACAATGCAATAACTGTCTAGAGATCTAAGATTAGAATTTCCCAAAACAGTTTATTTAGCTATCTTTTGAAAATTATATATGGATTAATACTAGAATTAGAAGGAATTAGAAGTAGGTACACGAAAAAAACAATTTGTTCAGGACAACAAAATAATTTCAACTAAATTTTATCATGAAAAGTTAGTTAATCCAACAAAATATTTCATTATTTCAAATAAATAAACAGTTAAATGAATAAATAATTTGGTTGAATTAACCAAATATTTGTTTGCCCATATTTAACTCAATATTAGTTAGCTTAAATAAAAACTGGTATTATCAAACAAATCGGTTTTCAGCTATGATGTTTATGTTACATATATCCATGAAATATTTTCGTAATTATATTATTTACATCAGATTTGCATACTCATGTGGAACTAAGAAATGAATGCACTTTGCTGTGTTGATAGCGGGAAATGGAAATATATTTCTTTAAGGTAATTACGATAGTCTTAATTGGATTACAATATTATGTTGCATGAGAATAACTTAGTCGTCATCGTGGTTAAAACGATCAGTTCATTAGATGTTCTTTATGGGCAGACTCCTAAATGGATTCCTATGTAAAATATCGTAGATATCAAATTAGAAAAGATATTATATGACAGTTTCTACAGCGTACTACTTGTTTTTGTAAACAAAATATTTACTAATTTATATTGTCTCATTCTCTAATATGAGCTCATTTTCTTTACGTTTTTGTTGTTTGCTCTTTTATATTATTTTATAACTTGAGTACTACTTAGTTCACAGCAAGTGGATGTAATGAGTTCATGGAAAAACATGGGGCTTTAGACCAAATATGATGTACTACTGGACATGCATCACAGTGGTCAAACCTTGATGGACAAGATGCACCAACAAATTGTTATAACTAAACTCAGCAATGATGACTACTCATACAGCAGCAATAGAAACCTCCCTCATCTTCACCTAGTGATAATGGGGGAGGCAAGAATGGACCATTTCAAATTGCAAAAACCACTAAGCGGCAGATAGATATACAGGATTGGGATATAATAATATTGTACATCATGTGGAAGGTAGCTTATTGCGATTGTGTTGATCCTTTCCACGGAAATCTTTGGTAAAAGGCGAAAGATTTATTCGCATTGAAGAGAATCAAAGCATGTCTCTTGTGGGTGGTAAACTACCAGGGCCGGACGGAATTACCGTCGAGGTCATAAAGAGTGTTGCAAACAGATGCCCACAGCTCCTTTTGCAGACTTACAACCAGTGCCTGAAGGAAGGAGTATTCATACGGGCATGGAAACCTAACGCCTAGTGCTTATTAGCAAGGACAAGCGTGACTCCAGCACAGCATCAGCACATAGACCACTGTGCATGCTAGATACGGGAGGAAAGTTACTTGAAAGGCTACTAAGGACGCAGCTACCTGGCCAGCGTCGACGCTGCCGGAGGACTATCTCCCAAGCAGCACCGCTTTAGGAAGGGCCATTCTACAATTAGCGCCGTCTGGGAAGTAGTGGACACTGGAACGGCGCAAGAACAGACACACCAGGGAAATAGTGACGCTCGTCACCCTTGATGTGAAGAACGCTTTCAATAGCGCCAGATAGGACGTTATCCTGGACGCCTTGGAGAATCGCTTCCATATCCCACACTACCGTCTGCAGATGTTGCGGAGTTACCTCGCGGACAGAGTGTTTAGGTACGAAACGACGGAGGGATGGCGCACGGTGAGGATAACAGCGGGAGCTGCCTTGGGATCGATCCTGGGACCAGATCTATGGAACATCTGCTACGATGGCATGCTCCGTATGGAGATGCCTGCTGACACCTACCTCGTTGGCTACACCGACGATATCGCGGCCGTGATTGTGGCTACCGACATCGAGGACGCCCAGAGGAGGCTCAATCAGGTCATGAGGAAGGTCACCACCTGGATAGATGAAAATGGGTTGGAGCTGAGCACTCAAGAAACGGAGGTTGTATTGCTGACCCAACGTAGGTTTCCTCTGCGAATGCCGCTGAAAGTCGATACGGAGACTATCACGACATCCGAGTCTGTGAGGCACCTAGCAGTACACCTGGGTAGTCGTATGATGAACTGGGGCCACATTTGCTTTGCGGCAAACAAAGTGGCGCAGATGATCACCCTACTCAGTCGACTGATGGCCAGCGTTGGTGGACCATCGACACCTTCTGATGTTGGTATCGGAGTGCATTCTCCTGTACGGCAGTGAGATCTGTTCAGATGCGCTCCGAAAGGAGAAGTACCGCAGGAGGATGGCCGCAGTTCAAAGGAGGGGAGCTGTGCGAATAGCAAGTTCCTACAGCACGCTATCGGAGGCAGCGGCCCTAGTTATAGCAGGAGTAATCCCTATAGATCTTCTCGCCAAGGAGAGAAAGCAAATCTATCTGGACAAGCAAGAAGGCGGATCAACAAGCAGGCTGGATACGAGGCTCGATACATGCGATTCTGGCAGGAAGGATGGAACGCGGATACGAAAGGCAGATGGACGGCCGAATCGATTAGGGATCTTTCAGTCTGGATGGACAGAGATCACGGAGAGGTTGACTATTACCTCACTCAGATGCTGGCGGGACAGGGTACTTCAACGACTACCTATGCAAAATAAGGAAAGTCGTTAGTGCCTCCTGTCGGCACCAGGACCGCGACTATGACGATACTCGCCATACATTCTTCGAATGCGTAAGGTGGAAGCCGGGATACATACTACAGGGTCTCTGCTTTCGCAAAGACGATTTTGTTCGCGAAGAAGCAGGAGATAGACAGACGCTAAATATGGGACGTAATGTGAAACACGATACCGAGGTGAAATCTTGCTCGACGGGAGGTTTTTTAGTGGGTGCGAAATTCCACCCACCAAACTAACAGCCTGAAGATGCAAAAGCATTTTCCTTCCTACAAAAAAAAACTTTTGGAATTGAGATCAGACGACATATCTATTTAACAGAAATTTTGAGGTGGAAATCACGGATCGGGTAATAATAAATAAATAATAGGCATTTATTGTCCAACAGTACTGAGCACTAGTTCCAGGACAACTAATACAGGAGTATATGATACAAAGTATAACATATAACCGTATGATAAATACACAAACAAAGATGTACTATTACACACTAAAATGTGATTAGAATATACCGTCACCACAATTTAACAATTCCTTAAGAGAAAAAACAAATATGTCACAAACATCGCTAATGGAGTTGTATAGGCTGCACGTAAAAGCAATTGGTGATTTCAATAATAAGTTAGATCGAACCTGATTGCTGAAAAATGTTGAGATACTGCGCGCTGATGTATGAGGTACTAAAAAGTTTAACTTACTTAAAAGAAAGGAAGAATCAATGTGATTGTGAATCAATTTATATAAGGTTGACAACCAAAATTAACTCTGCGACTTTCTAGGGATGATATGAGGAAATCATCAAGAAACATATCATAAGAAAATCCTCGTTCCGGATAAATATTTTAAACCTTTAACCATAAATATTTTAGGTAACGCCTTTGTACACTTTCAATCAACTTCTTGTGAACATTGTGGTATATATTCCATACAAGCAATGCATATTCTAATTTTGACAAAACTAGTGAAAAATATAACAAATTTAAAGTGTGTATATTAATGAATTGTTTGCTGTTACGGAGAATAAAACCCAAGCTTCTCATTGCTGCTGAAACCACACTAGTAATATGATCGTTAAATGCTAACTCTACATCAAATAAAATTCCTAAATCATTGATACTCTTCACACGATCCAAGATAATGAAATAAGATAGAGAGCTTATTCCTAGTGTAAGTAACTATCCTACACTTGCTAGCATTTAAATGCAATCGATTCTTCCTGCACCACTCCGTGATAATGACTAAATTCTTCTGAAGTTTTAAGCAATCCCCATCAGAATTAATTGGTGAAAAAATGTTGACATCGTCCGCAAACATTAAAATATCTCAAATGATAAGTTTTGATAAATAATTTACAAACAACAGAATAACAATGGGCCAAAGTTCGAACTATGTGATACTCCAGATTTGACAAAACAAACAGAAGAAGAAAAACCATTACCATCGAAATAACTGAACAAGAGAATGACTAAAACCAATAAACTGAATTTTGTTTAAAAGAACACCATGATCAATTCTATCAAAGGCCTTAGACATATCCATGTAGATTGCATCAACTTGGCCCTGTGCGTCCAAAGTCTCAGACACGCTCTGTGTAAAAACTACACAAGTTCGTAAGCGTAGAACGTTTCTCGACGAAACAGTGTTGAGTAGACGAGATAAGACCCCGAACAGCAGATAAGAGGTATTTATGTAGAACAGTTTCAAATACATTAGATAGAACTGATACTTGTCTATAGTTGAAAATGTCAGATATAACACCACTTTTAAAAATGGGACAAATACGAACCTTTTTCCACTCAGAGGGAAAATGTAATTACTGAGGATAAAGTTAAAAATAGTATACAGTAGTAGAACAAGTACGTGAGCGCAGTCCTTCAATAGGAAGCTAGGCAACTGATCAGAATCCGCGGTGAATTTATTCTTAAGGTTTTTTAAAGCTGATAGTATATCATCTTCTGGAAAATAGGTAAACTGGTAAATGGGATAAGCTGGAATCAATTCAACTACAGAGACAGGTTTGGAGAATTGATCTGGTTTACAGACTGATCGAAAACTGAAAACGGGACTGGAACAAGGATCTACTGCAAGGTGAGAAATACAATGATCACCTTTCCATTAGGAAAATATGCCACGGTTTTTCAAACAGAGACATACGCAATATTTGTGCAACTGAAATCAATCAAACGGCTTATGAAAATGAGCGGGTTTATATTGCTACAAACAGGCAGGCGATACTGAGGCCACTAGTGAATACCAAGATACAATCAAGGCTGGTTTGAGAATGTACTGTCACTTTGCTGTGGGTGCCCGGACATTCAGCATTAGAAAAAAACAAAAAAGCTGATGAGTTAGCAAAAAGGGATTATCTGCTTCATATATGGGCCCAGAACCTGCCCTAGGAGTTCCTGAAAACAGAGTACGAAAGCATGTAAGAAATTGGGCCAAAGAAAAACACAAAGAACACCAGAATAATACAACCAGGCAAATTTATGATAAGGTCATAAATAAATCTAATGGACCATCAAAAAAGAAGACTGAAGAACTTTTGCAGCTCAGTAAGAACCATCTTTGCATCCTAACAGGAGATTGTACACTGAAAGGAGACTTGCAGAAAATTGGGATCAACACTGGAAATACCAACTGCAGACTGTGTAATGAGAGGAATGGGTTTACCACATTCTATGTGAATGCGAGGCTCTGGATGCAAGAAGACAGGCAATTTTTGGCAAGTCAAAATAAACCCAGAGGATTACATCGATCAACCAGCCAGAGACCTGCACAGATTAGTGCAGGTACTAAGATCCTGCAATAATTTAATGGTTAAAAGAAATAGGAGACTAAACACAAAAGCCAAGAGGCTGCAATGTTTCCGAAAATACCATGCCAGATGGCTACCACAGCAACAACAAAAGCTAATTCTCAAAATGGACACCTTGGTGAAATAGAATGAAAAATATGGCATTGGCATCATTTATGAAATCTACAAAACGTTTTGTAGAATTTTGTGAACACATTCACGCATAAATAGTAATAAATATAGTCTCTAAAAGAAGGAAAAGCCGCTTGAAAAGTAATTGTCGTGAGTAGGTTTGTTCGTTGGGATTATACTCACTCTATTAGTATGTTACGTGCTTTGATGCAGGTATATAGCATATTAGAGTCGAGTGATTAGGTAATTATCTCTAAAGTAAGTTATTGCTGTCTAATTTCATCATAGGACATCAGTATACACCCACAATTTTATATTTCACTTATATTAGCGTTTTTGATTTTTCTTATTTTTTGCCAATAACAATAATACATTTTTGTTTCATTTAATTCACCACTTGCTAGCAAGATCTTTAGAATAAAGCGCAAAAATTTATAATTTATAATATCCAAGCCAACTAATTTGTTTTATGAAGTCATTTGGAGGTTCAATCTTCGATCGTTATTAGACAATACACAATAGAAACAAGAATATATCGAATCGTTTTTGTTGTGTATTATAGATAAGGCCAGACATCTATTTTTATTATGACTAATTTCGAATTAAATCAATTGTTATCGCGTCATTAATAGACATAAGTAGATTATTTATGCAACTTCCATTTGCATACGTAACAACATACATTTTACTCAGAGAAACTGCTAATTTATTGACCACAATTAATGTTATTATAGCTAACTCAGAAGCAGAAGAATGAGCACGGCCCTGAATTAGGAATAATTTTATTAGGTATTGAAAAAGCTAAGTAGAAATAATAAAATCTATAATACTGATTTACTACGTTCTCCAGCCTTTTACGTGTGACATTTCTGCTTATAACTATGTAATTGAAATGTTAATGAAATTGCTTACATTTAGTACTTATTCATACAAAGAAGGTAATATTTAATCTTTATTTATTTCTCTATTAGTTTTAATATTGCGTATACGTATGATTTTAGTGTGCAGTTTGTATTCATTCGTTAAAATTTATCAAATTAAAAAGGTCCTAGGGAAAACACAATATTGTTATGAGCAGCGACAATGTAAGCGCATTTATTGTTAATGTAATTTATTTAATCAATACCAAGATCGCAGAGTGTTCAGAAAAAAGCGTCTACTAAAGCTTATCATAATTTCACGACTAAAGTTTGAAATAAATGTGTTAATTAACTTTATTCTCAAAAAAAAAATAAAGCTTAACTTTGGATTCTGGTGCTCTAGTGATACAATATATGTAATAATTTCTTACTAATTATACCTGCGGCGAATTATTCATCGGTATTAACATTTGATTTGAAAAAAGAGACCCTTACACAAGTATTAACATTTAGAAATGGCGCATAAATTTGAAGAAAAAATTCAAAAAATGATTATTTATATTTTCATTACTCAACGAAAACAAAAATATTCTTGTCAATATGTATAATGTAAATAAACATTTTATTAGAAGAAGAATATAAAAATATTTTATGATTATGTTGCAACTTAAAATAACTTATTCTTAGATATGTTTAAATTAGAAAAGAAAATATTTTTAAAAAGCCTATGCGAAACGTGAATAAAAAAATATCTTCCAATTTCTTTCAGAATTCTGTTTGGATTTTCTCTCTAAAACCAAGAAATTCAAAGAATTTATAAACTGCAACTGAAAAAGAGAAAATTTCATGAATTGGTTTTAATTATTACTTATGGTAAGAAACTTTTAACTAACTTAAGTACAGCTCTGTTTTCTTTTTTTGTTATATTTGGATTTATTATTATTTATAACAATTATTACACCCTAGACATTTTGTGTTTTGATATATATAAAAAAATCGTTGTTTTTTTAAATTTTAAACACATTTTACAGTTGAAATTCAAACAATATTCACATCGTCAATATACAGGGTTTTCTATAAAACTTGCTGGATAGTTTTCGACTTGAAAACATTCTTCGGCTTTAAAAACCTAAGGTTTGTAATAATTGAGTAGTTCCTTTTTTTTCTAAAATATTTTCAAGTTCTTTTCACTTCCTCTTAACTAAAAATCGGTATGAATTTTATCATTTTAAACAGAACATCCTATATAATATTGTATTTTTGAATTCAGCCAAAAATTCTGTCCAATTACAAGTAGGGTTTCCTATATCTATCTTCAATTTATTTCTAAGATAGGTGTTACGATTTCTGTGAAAATTTTGATATTTACACTTTTGTACATAATTGATTAATTTTCACTTGTTTAGTCCCCGTTCCGATTACTAACATTGTTTCACCAAGATGTAGTAAAAAATGCAAGTCGTATCATACAGGTGTCTAAAAATTTATAACAAAGAACTTTGAATGCAATTTAATGCATTCCTTTTATTTATTAACGTTATTGAATATGTTGAAAAATTTTACCTAGACTATAACATTGATATTACGAGAAATTATTGTTGTCAGTTAATATTATTTATAACTATTGCTTTTTATCAACGTATTGGAACACTGAAAGGTGCGCTGTATACTTAAAATCCGGCCAATTAAGCAGCCGGCCGCCATCTGTACTTGTGGCAGAATCCAAACAGAGGGCCATTTTGCCTTTCTCCCAATAATATTTTCAATTCATAATTTTTCAAGCATTTTTTATTGTTAGTAAGACCACAATAATCGGAAGATAAGACCTTTTAAAAACATCAGAGCTTACGCAATTTTCAATCTTATATTTACAAAAAAAATGGATTGAAGCTTAACTATTTCAAATACATTGAATGATTTTATACGAATATTTATTTTAAATGTTTGGTTTTATCATTTAGTAATGTTACAGAATAATGTCAAAACTGAAAGTCAAACGGAGTGTGTGTCAAAATTACAAAAGATATTTAAGCAAACTCATTTAAAATGACATTTACTCCGTTTTGATAGTGCACAATATGAAAGTGTAGAATATATATCCAGTCATTCGTTGTTTTTTATGTGTTTAATAATAAAATTGCATTAGAATTTATGACAATAGATCTCAGTGTATTTTAAAATTCTATGGGCAGTAGTAGGCATTGATTTACGGGAATGAGTTTCGTGATTAATATCCTAAAATATTAATCACATTTTCCTCATTCTCAGAAATAACTTTATTATAATGTTTTCTTGATAACACTGTCAATTCTCCAGTAGCCAACTACATTTATTTCATATTTCAGAAATATTTAGAAAATATTAAATTTTTATTAATTAGTTATATTAACATAATATATATAAAATATGTTATAGAAAATATATTAGGAATACGTTTTACAAATATATATGTTATGTAGCATTAATTATATTTTATTGCAAATGATTTCTCAATATATTTTTCTTAACTTTGCAAGAATATTCTGCTTTGTATTTCTGTGAATATTTATTTCATATAAAAAAATAAAGGTTTAATTTTTGTTTTTGAAAATTTGGTGCGTAGGACTAATAATATAAAATGGGTAAATATGCATACCTACATATTAAGTACCTATTCAAAATGATAGTTTAATGATTAAATTAGATAATATATAGCTAAAATAATGATTTAGTTAGTATGTAATTTGACCGCTGTAACTTCTATTAATATATCTGCGTTTATGTAAAAGGTAATTATATTACGTAGGAGCTAAAATAATTGCAGCGAAGTAACTGATATATGCGTCCATTATATATAATTCATAATCCAGAACGATATATACTTCTAATTTATGTAACTTTAAAATTAATTTTTATTTTTTGGTTTTAATTCAATTTTTATTTTATTTACTATATTATATTTTTGAGGCACTATTGATTATTAACATGTATGGTGAGTGTGAAGAAACAAGTTCTTCCCTCTTACAGACACTGCCAGGTATGTTGTTCTTTTTATTTTCCGGGAAAGTTTCATATAGCTTTTTGTTATCGATGTCATACATTCTAAACAACCAAGATATATAGGTTACTGTCTACAAAATAATTTTAGTTTATGCTGGCAAATTAAATAGCTATATGATTGTACAAAAAAATCTTTCATATAAAGAAAATTTTACAAATATTTTAAAAAATATCAAACTTACATTGATTTAAAATATGTAGTAAATATTTCAATTATATGTTTTATCTATATTTAGATAAAATATAAAAATATATTCAAAAACCTTTCACGAAAAATATTTATCAAATATATTTTTAAAAATATCTCTGGTATATTTATGGCTGTTAGGGTTGTTCCAAAAAGAGTTTCAATTTTTTTGAATTTTTTTATATCTTTCGGCAGCATGTGGAGGAAAGGGTAGAGAGCATCTTCACTAAATTCTCGATACAATTCTTTGATGTCCTCCATAAATATTGAATAAATTCAACATATTCAGATCAAAATAAACAAATGCACAATAATATGTATTTTCCTGCACATTTAACATTCAGAAAACCATCATTATAGCAAACTAAAAATATTAATTTACTGTAATGTCAGACACAGACCGCAAGATAAAAATTGTTCGGCTATTTGAGACCGTTAAGAAACAAAACGAGTACTTAATTTAAAAGAAAAAAAAATAAGTGGGAAATGATACCACATATCGGTGTAGAGTTTAATTATATATTGCAACAATTTTAAAAAAAAAAAGTTTTGCAATTTTCAAAATTCTTTGGTATGTCACTAATTTTTAGAAATCCTGTATGGTACGACGGAAACTTTTTGTCGACATTTTCACAAAAATTGTCATATCTTGAAAATATTTGAAGATAGATATAAAAAACCTAAAATCGTCAGAGAACTCTATAATGAATTCAAAAATGTAATAGCACATAGTGTTCCATTTAAAATAACAAAATTCACGGTGATTTTCAGTCAACTGGAAGTGTGAGAAATCTGAAATTATTTTAGAAAGGAAGTAAGTATCAAACTATTGCAAACTCCATTTGCAAATTGAAAGTTTTGGCTAAAGTTGAAAACTTCCTACTAGCCATTTTCGTGGAAAACTCTGTATATAAATATCTTAATACTTAAGATACAAAAAAAAAATTAGTTCTAAATATTGACGCAACTTAGCTATATTTTGTTAATATTACAAAGGCAGTAATAGTTATTTTAGAAATGATTAAATAGTAACCTAATTATTGTTTAAATTTAGTTGCTAGCTAGAAGATGATCCGGCCCAAACTGAATCTGCATCATTATCTTTAATGAAGTCCTTTATAATGTTTAATAGTAAAATCAATCTTTCTGCTTACTGGTGAATATTAATTATTTGTTTGCTTCTTTTAACTTTCTTTCTATTAATTGGTTTATACAATAGGGTGGTGATTTATGTAACACGAGTATGTGATTCTATACACATTTTTTCTTGGTAAGTAATATGGAATATATGCTAAACAAACATAATTAGTTCATAAATGCACCGTGTCTAGCGTTTGCGAATACGGAACTCGTTTATGTGATGATAATCAAAGCAGGGTAGTGGCTATCACAATATTTGATGGAAATGATCAGTTCAAAGCCCCGGTGAATATACCGATAGCGCGCGGTTTCCGGGCGGCTTCCGTTGCATTTCACCGGATACGTGCTTAGGCAATGCCGTGCATGAAAATGCAAAATATCAGTGATTGGAATAATTCTACTGCGAGAACGCGAAGTTATTGTTCGTGTTTCCGCTGATGGTTTCAGCACACCTCTTACTCTACAGGACAGTAAAAAGAGTAAAACTTTGAATTGCTAGGAAAGATATATAAATTGAGCCGGATTGGTTTCTCTAAAGTCATGGTTGGCGTAATGTTAATACGATATTATAGCGTGCCAATGTAAGTTTTATTCAGATTTTTTTTTTTCTTTTTGAATTTTGAAGCGATTTTTAAATTTAATATACTTTTTTTCTGAAAGTGAATGACAAAATTTTCAATCAAGCTATTTGTTTCTATTTATGTCAAAAAAGCACTTGGGAATGTAGATGGAAGTTGTAATTGGACATATTTTCCTAACTGTCGGAAGCAAATATAATTCAATTCAATTAATTTATTGAGCATTTATAATAATGATATATCTGTTCCTTTTCTACGTTTTTTAGCAATGACAGCGATGACATTAAACGACACCACACAGGTAAGTTATTGAAACACTGCAGCACTGTCACGCGCGTACAACATTTACCATATTTGTTGATTTATCCAGGCACCTGCAAATTAGTATATTCCAATGTCCTGATGAAGTGATGAGATGATAAAACCTTAGGAGTAGTTTATAACGGTATAGATTCCGAACAGACAACACCGCACATTCTCTATTCTAGTTAATTCCGCTTGGTCTAATTGTGGTCATATTTTTTTAGGATCAGTCATTGCACAGGATCCAGTTTGTTAATTAAGTATTCTGCCGCACATCCATAAACAAGCACAGCGCATGAAAAAATGGATATATATAACTGATGCCGTACTTATCTTTGATTTGCATTATTTTTCTGTAACATGTTTGGTTTGTCACCGCGAGGAAATTCCATTCTGAAATACTTTGGCATGTGAATTACCTGATCTTAGCGCTGTTTCTTGTTATTGTTATTTAAATTCCTGTGTAAATAACTATTTAGCAATTCATAACATTGAGGTTACCTATAT
>RXPK01001674.1:0-85495 GCA_004143645.1 Protaetia brevitarsis | reverse complement strand
GGGGTTAGAGCATTAGAGTCCGTAAAATTATGATTTGACGTAAACTAGAGAAAACTTTCCTTTCTATTCTTACTATGTAAATACAACAAATACATGCTGAATAATTAACTTAAAGATCAATAATCTTCTTTTTTTTCTAAAATGAAGTAAGCGAGTAAAATTCAACTAAATCTTGTTTATTGATTATTTCTTTTCGATGTATTTTTAAAGTAGTAGAATTGTATATCAGGCTTTATTGTTCTTTGCAGATCAGACAATCTTCGGAACAGCTGTTCGATTCTTCTAGCGGAACGGGATATTTCTGTCTCTTGGGAATCTGGAATCGGATCTGGTGCTGATGGGGTTTCGGAATTTGGGCGGTTTCGGCAAAATTAAGGTGATTGGCTTTTCAGAGAACGGAATGGGGTCTAGTGTTGATAGAAATTGTTTGGGAGTCTGAGAATTCTTCTGAGATTTTTACTCCTTAATTTATGCTCCAATTTAAGACTTGAAATCAGATTAATTTTTAATTTTTCTTTATTTAAAATTATTTTAGTCTAACTCTAATCACCTCCTAGGTCTAACTTCGATGATGGTTTGTTGGTATCTGTCGGCATAAAACGCACTACTCTGCGTTGTCTGTGTTTCAAAGCGTCCTTGCAAGTTTTTTGTCCCTTCAATCCGCTATTGAAGTTTAAGTAACGAGTTCCGCCAAATGAAAGTTAACTACGTCTCCGGATGTAGGGTGTCATTTCAAGATTCAATGCAATATTTCCGAATTGACGCAAAGGAGAAATTTTAACTGTTGTCTCATTGCTCATACATTTTGTTTAGAAATTGACATTAAATTAATGTTGTTCTTAAATTTTTGACAATTGTATATTTCTTTGATGTATCACTGTATCTGGTTGTAAAATTCCATGATGGCGGCTTTGACATTTACATATATTTTATACAGTAATTTGCTTTTTATTTTTATTGATTTAGAACATATTTTTGACTGATTTTGATGTTTATTTTACAGAGTATGAATTTAATTTGGATATATTGCTATTTATTTGGACTTTCTGAGTATTAATTTTGATAAATAAACTGTTTTTGTGCCTATTTCTTTTGAATTGAGTTGTTTTGTTTAATGTTTTGTAAGAAATATATGAGACAACGGAATATCTCTAAAACACTGCATCAAATCAAAAAAAGATGTTAATAAGATTTAAGATGTAGGAGGCTCACTGAATGGTGCCGAACTCGCCGGTCGACTGCCCCCCAGAGTGAGAGGACCGACAACTATGAAATCTTAAATGGGAATCTCCATTTTGTATTGCAGATTCGATTCTACGCCTCAAGTATGTAGTGTGTTGAAACTTTTTTTTCGTTCGTAAAGATTGCGCTGTAATCGAAAAAAACATGATTGTGAAGTCTTAGAAAAATACACAAAAAATTTTGAACATTAAATACATTTCAAAAAGCGGGTACGGTATTTAATATGGCGTAATGTTATAGCCTCTATTACTGTTCAAATATTTAACAACGAACTAAATTTGTATATGGATTAATAATAATATTATCTAAAGATAAGCGAAAGGGACGATCGGCAATGTGTAAGTATTCACAGCTTGTCAAGTACACACTGAATAAAGTACGGTTTTGTTTCGAAGTCCAGAGGCACAGTTTTGGAATACATGAGTCTTTTTGGGAAAGTGTTAGTTTTATGTTAAAACAATAAAAAAAATAATGACGCCACCAACTTTCCAACTCATATGCTTTAAATTACGATAGGTGGGCATAGAAAAGAAAAGAAAAGTAAAGACTACACATGTACGATCTATCAATTAAGTAATTAAGATCATATAAAAAGTAATATTGTAGTAGTAGTAGTATAGTTATGGAAAAATTGTTATAATATGTAAGGTAATTTTACTAAAGTAGATGAAATAAGCTGTGGATAATTTGAGTTTCGAAAGAAGTTAAACTACAGTTAAATATATCAGGAGAGTTGGAAATATTGAGTTGCTCGTTGTAAGGGGAGAGTTCTGAAAGGAGTTGGTATGACATAAAGGCAAGTGAAACAAAACAACGTTACAAGTAGTATAACGAAAGAGTACACGAAAGGAAATCAAGGAAATCCGGTTAGGGCAGTCAATGCTGTTATTAAGTAGTTTGTGCAATAATACTAAGTGCGATAGTAACCTGCGCTTACTCACTGGCAGAATGCCAAAATCCCTACATGCGACGAAGTAATTATCAAAAAATTGGCCTAACTTGTGAGATATAAATATAATAAACTTTCGCTGGACGGATTCAAGTCTGTTAATATAGACAGCATACTGGAGACTCCACACAACAGACGCATAAGATATAACTGAGTTTATACATATGTATATGCTAAATAGAGAGACCGGAGGCATACAGAGGAAGACAAATTTCTGGGAGTTCTTATAATAAAACCAAATGATTTGGTACAATTCCTATGTATGTATCCCATACTCTAAACTATTTAGGTCTCTAGAAAATAAGTGGCTCTATCGCTAATAGCTTTACAGAAGTATAATAGAAGACGTTCCTGTAAAGTCAGGACCAAAACTGAGAAGAACATTTAGTGGCCTCTTCTAGTAAGTAGAATTAATTTGTTTTCATGGGACGTATAATTTTTACAAATGGGCCGATCTTAGGATGAGTGATGGTAGTCCAAATTTAAAGCAAAGTGCGGCATTTGTACTTAACTTTCTTTATACCGTCAGCGGTTCAAATATTTTGAAACCTTTTTCGACAAATCTAATCTTTTATTTATAGCTGAAGCAGTGGGGCACCACATAAAACAATTAAATATTTTAATTGCATATTTTGTAGGTTATCGTAATTCTTTATCTACTATCATTAGGTGATAAAGCTTAAGAGATAAGCTTAAAGATTTACGCAGTTATTAGGCATTATTGTACAAATTCTTAATTGAGGTACTTTTAAAGGACCCATATGTGGTAATTATGGTATGTATAGAGACATTTTATAAACTTGACATACTTGATTTTGTTGTAACATATAATTAGTTATTTACAGCGCCACAATTCAGTTTCAAGCAGGAGCCGGTTGCCTGATGAGTTGGATTGGTGTAAACCATGAAAAATAATTAGAAACTACTATTTAAAAAAAATGTCAATGTAGAAAAGACGGTAGATGTGGATCGGTACAGCTAGAGGAAAAAGTTTCCGCGTAGCTTGGTAATAAAGAAAAATATGACATGAACACAATTTTTACGGGATATATTAGCCGTATTCTTTTTGCCGCCTGACTTAGCTTGTTTAGTTGCACGGTTAAAGCTACGAGCTACTCATTACGAATGATCAAATCAGCCGACTAACTCCGTTTCTAGAGAGTAGCTCGTAGCTTAATTCACAAAACTAAGACAAGGTAAGTCCAAGACGGTAAAAAGAATACAGCTATTGTAACATCCGGTTCTACTCAATAAATATATGAAAAGAATTTGGATATTTGTTTTCGGCTACCGGCAATAGACACGGCCAGCTGTTATGTTTGTTTGCGGTTTTGAGATAAGACCGTAAGCAGATGTAAACACTCCACTATGCAAAATTTTAAAATATATCTATTTACCGCTACTTGTTCCAAATATTTTTACATTCTGGATTATTAAGTATTAAGTTAAGTTACCTATATAAAGAAGAGGAAAAGAAAACAAATAAAAAGTCAGATTCTTCACAAATTCTTAACTATAATTTGATCAAGATTGTCATAAATTCAAATAAAGTTTAATTGTTGTGTTTAAATATCTACAACAGGAAAAAAATGCTTCTAAAATCAATTCCTCACTGTCATTAAACCAATTAGTAAAAAGACACGCTTTCAACATATTTCATTAAAAATATAATATACATAGTAATCTTTACGGGACATATTAAAAATATTTACTCTATTGAATATGGGATAAAAGGTTCTACTTTTGATGGATAAATTCAAATAGAAGTAGGCAAGACGGACAGCGTAATAAAACCGGAATTATCAGCAAATATTATGTCTGTATTTAATATCTATAATTTCAATTAGAAGAGAGTAATTGAATTATTAGTATTGTTATCAATATATCACTATATTTAGCAGTGAGTAGTGAGTTTTGCCGCGTTTGTGTAAAAATATTTCCAAAATTATCACATGAAAAGTTTATACATTCCTCTTATAAAAAACAAAAATAATGGATTTTATTCTATTTAATATTCGTAATTTAACTTTAAATAGTTGTTTCATAAAGGTTTTTGAAAATTAATCTTTTTATAAACTGTCTTATGATAATTTATTTTTAATTAATTTTATAGAAACATTTTTTTTTCCTGTTGTAGATTTTAAATTAAAAGTAAAGTTATTTAAGTAATCACGATCAAGATTTATGATATTTATTGCCAAATTGTGTAAATTTGGTGAATCAGACCTTTGTTTATAAATATACCCATATTTAAGGTACCTATGTTATTAATTAAAGTATTACATATGTATATGTATCTATGATGTTTACATATTTGTATATCTGATACTATTAAAATATTTATCTGTAATTCTGTGCTACTGGTAGAAATTTTCACTTTCTGTTATTAAAACGATGAATATTACAGTGTTTATTTTTTAAATAATTTCTAGTATTTGGATACACATTTGAAGGTAAATAATAGATGATGAAAATCTAATCTGTTATATATATATAAAAAATTTTTGCAATTGAGCGATAAGCGGAACTACAATCCTACGTATTGTGCGCTAAGTAGGAAATATTATATACCAATATTAGATTTCGTTCGCATTGTTAAGGATTTACTTCCATACGTGCGAAAATCCACATTTATTAAATTTAGGCATCAGAGGTACTTAGTTTTAATCTTAAAAACTATTTTTTTTGTTTAATTGCAATTATTATATTACATAAAACTGATCTATATTCATACATAGAAGTGCACAACTAAAAGTAACTTCATTGCTTTTACGTATGACAGCAAAAAAAAAACTAAAAATAAAGCAAAAAATACATACTTCAATACATACATAATTCCTCAATATAAGCTACTTTATTTTGAATACAAAAAAATGACATCTCCTTAAGACTTTATTTGTTACGGCTGCCGAATTAGTATGAATATGCAAAATGAATACCTACAAATTGTAAGGTTTTTGGGATTCAAATAAGACATCGGTGATGATTTTCATAAAAGTATTTGGGTATTTTTGGACTTAAGCTATAACTTGCCACTGTGCGCGCCAACGTGTTTATGTTTGACGCGTCTCATTCTGAATAAATTTACGTTTTTCTGAATTTCATCGGGTGATCACAGAGTTCAGTTCAAATGTTGCAGCATCAATAACGCGCTTTTAGCGTTTAATACTAGCTACTCTCGATTTAAAGCGCGACTGAATCTACTCGCAATCAATTCAAAATTCAACATTAAAATACGCGCGTTATAAATACAGAAACTTAAAACTCGATTAAATGAAAACAATTCATTTATTTTGTACATTATAATTTCAGATTAATACTTATGCCATTGCATCCATATTGATCATCTGATTATAATTGTACAAAATAAATGGGGAATTTGTATTTCAGTTAAGATCGAGTTTTTTAAGTTTCTGTATATTGTATGGTCTTGTCGATGATCATGTGTGATATGGAATAATGTAAAAAATAGGTTATCATTTAGTGAAAAAAATATTTAGTTCCTTCATTGCATTTGATGTATGGGGCGATATACCTTATTGCCATTACTCTCAACTAATTTTTTAATTATTCATGATCTACTACATGATTATGACAAGAGTCGATTTAGTGGAAAAGAATAATTATTTCCATTGACTTGAGATCACTGTGTTTGTGGAGATTTTATAAATAATAATTCATATAGCAAGTAGTAGACGTAAAAAATTATGTTTTACAGCCTTCAAGCTACGGGTATTTTTGCAAGCGATTTTTTTTTTAATGTCTCATATATATAATAAAAAAAAAAAAAATCATGCTTGCTTGCTTCTCTTTTTGTGTATTTTTCTAGACTTCAATCGATGTTTTCTGCGATACGCGCAACTGTTACGAATCGGAAACAAAAATCAAAACAAAACACATATTGATGCGTAGAATCGAATCTGCAATACAAATGGGGGTTCAATTAAATTTCAAGTTTCCCCTCACTCTAATGGAAGAGGGGGAATCGAGTTGCACCATCAGTGAGCTCCTACATTATAAAATCTTGATTGAGATTATTGTTGTTTGATGGCAGTATTTTAGAGATATTACCGTTGTTCAAGATAACTCACTGTTATATTAACATACATCTGCGATTGTATAAATACTGATAAAATGTATCTGTAAGCTTGTAGACGAGAGGAGTTTTCTTTTCCTCTTAAAAAGTAACTCTAAGACATCTTTTTTTAATTTTTTCCAAATATACAACTAGTCAAGAGTCGATTTAATGAAAAAAAAAAAAAAAAACGATTAGGGTACTTCTGCGCATACACTCGAGACACAAGGAAGCAATTTTCCTGACACTGGCTAATAGCTAAAATCATATTAGTTCTTTTCTTGCAACGATATGCTCCATGGTGCTAACGGCATACACGTCAAATTGACACATTCAAAAAAATCACCAGCTACCTAGATAAAATTAAGATAAGGTAATGACAATTTACTTAAACCACCTAAAAAAAACCCAAAAAACTTATTATTTTTAAATTGTATATATAATCCACCTACATATATCCTAATATACAATATTTCAAAAATTGTTACCATTTGACCACCAGAGACCAGAGCGTTACCGCTGTTACACCCTGTATATCTGGTATATATGTTGACAACAAATTGTATATCACACTAGGGTTGGAACTAGGGTAGCCAGTTTTTTATATGGAAATATACCGAATAATGTGTCGGACAGAGATAGTGTAATGAAAAGAAAGTAGCGTATAATAGGCGTCAACAAACATAGTGTTGCGCGATATTTGCTTACATTTTTCGCGGTGTTGTTATTTACCTCTCTTATTCGTGTTTTGCGTAACTTTTCCATTTATCTACATTGATGTTGTTTGTTTTTGTCATCTTAGCCTTATGAATGATATTTGACAAGATTTTGTTGTGTTTTGGGATAAATAATATTGAAATCTAATGTATGGGAGAGCTAAAATCGAACTAAAATTCATATGGTGGCTTGAACTGCAAAGAAGCGGAAAGTGTTTCCACAAGAAGCTCCTGAAATAGTGTGAAATATTTCAACACCATAAAAAAGCAATGTCAGAGAAATACTTAGTAAGTTAAGTGTAAATGTTTTTTTTTAACCATAGGTTTATAAAATAGTATTCGAGGTATGTTATTTAAAATTGATGATTTAGAGGAACTAACAGGAAAAACACAATTGGAACATGAACATATGAATGATCAAATTATTGTGACATACATTCCAACTGAAACATACAAGCAGTAATTCTCGGACGATTTTACAATATGGTACGACTCCTGTAATGATGATTTTTCAATTCTTTTAGATGATGATTAATTATTATAGTTTTTATTATTCCTTTGCAATTTATAATATATAGTTCTATACATATGTATTTCTAATACGTATATATAATATTTTTTCTTCAGTTCTTGCATTTAGATTTATTTATTAAGCCCATATTGAGAGCAAAAAATAATTAAGCGCGAGTGTGTAAAAATCTGATGCTTATATTCTAGATATGCATTATAAGCACTATTTAAATTGAAAGGTAAAAAAAACTCGCCAGCCTTTCTTGTCTTTTTTAATATTTAAGTCTTGCTTTTGATAATAGAGATAGTACATAATAAAATTCCGATATACAATTCTATTTATAGTTGACATCAATTTTAAGAATAGTAGAAGCATAATTACAAAATGGATTAGACAGACGAAACTGAAACAGTTTTATTGATGTTTGACGTTTTGTTACAAGGTAGGGTTGGTTCACTGTATGATCAAAGTCATGTGATAATGAACATATGAAAGAAAATAAGGCGTAAATTACATATTGTGGCATGTTCAAATGCCAAGCGATTGCCATCGAACATTAAAAACAGAGGAACCTTTTAGTAAAACATGTAGTATAAATTTTAACTTTGATTAGTCTTCATGTGCCAATTTTTTGGTTGGATAATAGTTTGTGAACACTTTCGCGCAGCTTACATCCATCCAATTTGGCGAGTACTCTAAAAAATTTACACAAAGCATATTATTTTTACATTAATAGAGTTTGCATTTAAATTGATTGTTACTTAGAATTTCTAGATTTTTCTAGAAGAGCTATTAAGCAAAATCGTACACATACGTGTATGAATGCTTTGTCTACTGTTTAATAATGTAATTTAGTCTAACATGATTGCGAATAAAATAGTATATATCATCGGTAGAAATTTCATTCTATCTGACTCAATTAACGTCCACTATACCTCCACTGTAATGAAACATTTTCCACCTCGCATGTAATATACTATAACTAGCTCGAAGTCTCACACGCGATAATCATAAGTTAAATATTAAGAAAAATAGGACAATTGTTGTGCTACATTATCATAACTTTTCAATTTAAAATAAACAATATAGAAAAAGTAAAAAAAAAACAACAAATGCAATTTAACATGTAGCAGAAACTACAACAGATTCAACATTCACACCTAGTGTTTGCGGTATAGACTATGGGACACTTGGCATACGCTTAGGTAGAAATCAGGCTGCTTCGAAAGCTGGTTTCTTCTAGGGTACCATGGTGTGTTGTGATTATCTTACACCTGCGGATTATATACCTACATATTTAAGGTTAATTATACGATGACAGGTGGATTGTTATAAAGAACTTGAAGCAAATGAGCACTGTCGATTATACAGTCGTTTGTTGCGGCAGATGTTTTGCAAAGTCATATTTGTTGGTATGCATAAAAGCTTAATTAATGTAAAACTTTTGAGGTTTATAGGATATAGGTGAAAATTATCGTAAGACTGGTGTAGGAGCAGGTTATTCTATTGTCTAATAAAGTTGAACCCTCTTTAAGGTTTTTTTTTTTATACGTAAAATGCCTGTATGTCTACTTAATAAGTTACAGAGCATATTGTTGAAAATATGTTTGGGAAAAATACTGCACAACTGGAATGGGCAGCTGCTGAAAAGTGCCTCTGATGGTATCAAATTCAATATGGCCTATGCAAAATTTCAGTCCTCTGCAACTTATAGGGGGGGTTGGCAGAAGCAATGAAGCCACCAAAGCAACCCGACTTTTATTATTTTTTATCTTTGTCTTATTTAAAAAATTTAGCGCCGGTGCACAGTGGTTTAGGATCTGATATACGCGATCGAAACCGACAATTTCATCTTTTCCCAATCGTTGCAAAATTGTGATATGCTACTCTTCTTACATTAGTTCAAGTTCTAGGCTGGAATTACAACTGATGCATTACAGAAATTTAAGATACACGCTTTCAAGATCGTAAAGTTCACATTTTTAAATAATGCGATTCTAAGTTTTATAATTTTCACATTGTCCAAGAAATTCTTTGGAATATAACTGCTTTATGAGTTTATAATGAAATTCTTATCATAATAACTATCATTAAGTGCGATTAAGGGTATTAGAAATTTATCTTTTGTTTGCTCAAGCCCCTATATGCAATTATATGCATATTTCTTATAAGTAGGTAATTATCGAAGTATCAATAAAGAGGACAACTTAGGACGGAATGTGGTCAAAATAATATTGTTCCTTAATGAGTTATAAATATAAGGAAAGTTTATTTACATGCCCTACGTGCCCCTGAAGTGGCAGGTGGGGTATGTAAATAGGTAGAGCTTAAAGCCTATAAAAGGCTGCAAGGCATGGGTATATAAAATCATTCCACAGAGCTTTGTTTTGTTAACTGTTATGTGTTTTTATAAGACTTTATATCGGTTTTCCACTTGCAAACTTTGTTATTTTCCTTGTGTTTTTTGTTTTCTTTTCGAATTGCCGTATTGTGCCATGGCGAATCGGCCAATCACACGTATGGTCTGCATGAAAAAATTATGGAATTTCATGAAAGAATCCACGGAACTGCGGAAAAATCGAGTTCTTGATTTCCTGAAAGAGCATTTTCAAACATGGTGACGAAATTGCAACAAGACTCTTGTGAATTTTACCAGAGAATCGTTTTTCTCTCCTATTATCGAAATTGAAAAGTGCGCACAGAATGAACAATCGCTTTCTTAGCAAAATTTGGCGCTGGTTGCAAGAAGAAATAAAGTTTCTGAAGTATCTTCGTTGTATTCCCGGTCCTTCTTCTACTAGCGGGGGCCGACATCGAAAGACTTTAAGGATGCTTCAGTGTAATTAACGTCGAAAAACCGAACAGTTAAGAAAAGAGAAATCGACTGCTGAATAGCTTTTGCGACATCAATGAAGCTAAGAGAAAGTGTGATCCAGCTGGGCACAGCTTCTCGGGAAATGACCACAACAACCCTTCACGGTCGAAGCGAATTTTAACTCGTTGGAGATCTCCACATTATGAACAGTCAAGTTATTCATTAGAAGAAGCCGTTGCGCTTTTAATTTTTGCAAATCTGACTAAGACACAGTACACACATTAAGAAGTGGAGCTAACCAGCACGGACATGCTTTGTATCCGCCGTATTATAAGTCTTAGAAAGGAAGAAGCTTTTTTACCCATCGCAAATTTCAATCTCCGAAAAAAAGTGTGAAGTACCCTGCAAATTTATTAATAACACTGTGAAAGTATTTTTAAATGTATTTCACTTGAAGCACGAAGAAAGTTCATTATTTTTATTGTGTAAGTGGGGTTTTGACGGCAGTTCGGATACACCGCGTAATAACATCAAAGTCAAGATGCACCACGTGCGGATGATTGTATTTTTATAACATCTTTGGTTCCGCTCCAATTGATCGATGAAAATCCACAGACATTATATGGAAAAACCCGCGACCTGCCTCAGAGATATTGTCGTCCAATAAAACTTCAATAGGTGCATGAAACTGCGAAAGCACAGGAAGAAGCGGCTGTGAAGTGAAATAGAAAATTTGATCCCATAGTCTCTCCAATAGGAAAAATCAATTTCAAAATGTGTTTAACAATGGTGGACGGGAAAGTCTGCAATGCGCTGACAAACACTTCAAGCATGACTTGCTATCTTTGTGGAGTAAAAATTTCACAAATGAACAATATAGTATCTCTTCGGCAACTGCCAGTTGATCCGAACTCTTTAGAATTTGGATTGTCTGTTTTACATTCGTATATTCGTTGTTTTGATGTTTACTACATATTCATATAGCTTGAGCTGCAAATGTGGAAAGTAGCAAAGCACACAAGGAGGCTTTCGAGACACGGAAAAAGAAAGATTCAATCAGAATTTCGAGAAACAAAATGGGTCTTCTTGTAGACATTCCGAAAACTGATCTGGAATACAAATGATGGTAATACTGCAAGACGTTTCTTTTCAATCCATCTCTATCAGCGGAAATTACTGGGATTGACGAAGGATTGATTAAACGTTTTGGTGTAATTTTGCGTACAATCAACAGTAATTATGAAATCAATATCGATAACTTGAGTTGTATTGTTTAAAAACTGCCGAGATATACGTTTCATTATACAACTGTACTACATGCTCCTCCGTTCACAAACTATTGATCATGGTCCAATTATTGTAAAAGAAGCATTCTTCCTATTGGTGAACTATCTGAAGAGGCTCAAGAATCGAAAAATAAAGACATGAGGCGATATCGTCAACACCTACACCAGAAAAATTAGTGCGGAAAAAGTAAACGAAGATCTGTTCCACAGACTCATCCTTAGTTCTGATCCATTGTTAAGTTTCATTTAGTGTTACGCAAAGACCACATAGGAAGTTAGACGACCGAATGTTGCAATTAGTACTTAACAGAGATGAACAAGACACTTGTCCCTCGAAGAACAAATAGACTTGAGTGAAGAAGAATTTTCAGAGGAAGAATCATTCTAAAGGTTTTATCAATATGTATTTTATATTATTATTACTATTACTATATTATTACTATTGCGACTATTACCAGCATATTATTAAAATTTTAAAAATAAATAAAATTTTATTGAAACAATTTTTTATACCTCTTGTATAGTTGCACCTTTCCCTAAAACGGTACACACACTTTCACCCTCACTGTAGTTGAAGATGACATGGTGTACCAAATCTTTTCGTCAGTTGATTCTACTGCCTTGAAGCCCCTATGGTTAAATTTTCACCTCGTTTGGTCAACTATTTAAGGAGCTAGAGGTTTCGATCATGTATATCGGATCCTAAACCACTGTGCGGTGTGACAATTTTAAATAGTTAAAAAAATATATATATATTTTGAATCCGCAGAAAGGGGGCCATCCTTCCGGGTCGTTGGAGCCAATTTTGTTATTTTATCTGTATGATACTTCTTAACATGTCTTCTCAAATAACTGGTATTACTGAATTTCCTTGGATATCAGCACAGACATTCTTGTGCTTATAGTTATCTATATTAATTGCCTGCGATAAAATAATATAATAGTAAATTTTAAATTATATGTTTATTTTACCACTATCACACCCCTGCGTTTGACAGGAGCTCGATTTGCACCATTTTCGCGCAAAATTAATTCATTAATCTCCACTAGATATCTTTAGTTTCAAGATCATTTATTGCAGCTGATGACTAGACGCTAGTTTAATTTAGCACCTTGAGAAAATACACTCTGATACATCTAACTCTTCCTAACATCATGTTGATAAAAGATCTCTCCTGTTGTGTTAACACTAGAGATCATTAGACAACAACTTGCCACACATCGCGTGCAACGTTAATGTTTTGCGTGAAAAGCTTGTAGTGGCCGCATTTAACACCATTAGGTTTCTTTTTATGGATTTTTTTTTAAAAAGTTGAATCTACGCCAACAAACTTATAACGTCAGACCATGCACCTAAGAAATAACATCCGCCATGTTATAGCCAGGATGGCCTCGAAAATTGCCTAAAATCATATCTCGAGAGAATTAATTGCTACAGTTATGATGTGCAATCCAGAGGTAGACATTTAAGTGATATAATTTTCCATATTAATGAATAATACCATATATACGATTAACTATATTTATTATATACTAAAAAAAAAATTATTACTTTGTTTTTTTTTTTTAAATAAAAGTCAGGAAACTAGAATTGGACCAGAATGATAAAATGAAATCCATTAACGTTTATTATAATTATTAAACTTCTCATTACCAAAATAAGATATTGTTGTAGTTATATTTTAATTTTTATAGTAACGTGGTCTTATACATGATCCAAACAAGGCAAAAATATTTATAAACGTTTTAACATATTTTTGTATGTTGAGCTGTTACTTTTGTACCGTATTTATATATTTAGTACACCTCCAACCAACAAATAAAAATCCCAATAAATAAAATTTGTAGAATACATTAATGAAAACGTTTATTTAATTGATATTCTAATTTTATTTTACTACGTTATATCCTCCGTATTGAGTTTTAATTTGATGTTGTTTGGTAAAGGGCAACATATAAAACGACACTATTGAAATTTATGTACTTATATTTTTGGCTTACTTTGGGGACATCTAGGATTATCAAAAAAACTAGATATAATATAGATATTTTTGTAAATATAAATCGGGAATGTGATTATGATTCTAAGATTATTCGTTACGCCACAGCAATTAATCCGCGATTTATTTCTCGTTTTCCAATGAGCTGATTTGTTTACTTCTGTGCACAGTGGTCGAAATTTGTGGACACTCAGCAGTTCCCCTTTAGAAGCAAAGCTTTGCAAGTTTGTTTGTGGGATGCTAGAAAATCAGGAATGTTTAAGGTCGGTTTCAGATCGTTTTAATCAGGACGTAAGTGCCGGGTATTTACAGAGGGTGTGATGTGCTAATTGCAAATATAAAACAATTTATAAAATGACGCAGCACTCAAGAAATGACTGCAACAGCTGATGTTTTCTTAAGTATGCTATTTTAATTCGAACGGCCATATTTTATGAATATAAAAAGACATTCTTTGTTCCTTATTGTCCCACCATCTGCAGCTTGGACAATCTTAAAAATCTTTAAATCTTGGGCAAACATAAACAAAGTTATAAAACATAGGTACTTATTTTGCTTTTTTGAATTTTCTAATTTTTTAAAATTTTTGTATTCGATTGGCCCCATGTGGTTGCTTCAGCATCCATCGTATAGTCCTGACCTGGCACCGTCCGATTATCATTTCTTCTGCCCGGTAAAGAAATTGTTGGCCGGCAAATATTTCACTTCCGGTGACGAAGTCAAATCGATTGTCTGCAAATAGCTCTACTGACAAAAGACGGACTTCTATGCCGGGCGGAAATACAAACAAATACCCTCTTTTGCGCAACCTTGTACCACGATGGGAGAAATGTGTTGCGAGACTTGGAAAAAATAACGTAAAGGTGTACCTGTATTTTGTATGTATCCTGCATACCTATGTTATCTATTACAGAATACAGATCGAGTTAACTCGTTTAAATTCATTTTTGCATTATGTCTCAAATACGAGGTAACTCGTTTACACTAGTTAAAGGGTTAAAGAGGGAATAACCACTAACGCATTGAAAAATGCAGTACATTTTCTATTTGATAACACTGTGTATAACGAGCACATTAAATATTATTATAATTCATGAGATTTCCATGATCCATGAGAATTACTTTATTCCAAAGCTGCATTTTTTTATCAAATGAATTGAAAAAAAATCGAGACGTTTCAAATTAAATATGCTCATCAATAAGTTTGTTTTATGTCTAGTATATTCTTGTTTTAGCTATTCTCAGACGATTTTTCATCCTTAAAAAACTTTCTTAATAAAAATATTAAAAAAAAAAAAAATAGCCAAAAGCTTTCGTCATGTTTAGTATTTAGTATTCTCTACGGACACTGTGTAATTTTTATTACAAAGAAACACGTTGCTATGAAAGATCCAACCATCACCGGATATATTACTGGTTAGATCTTATTGTCCGTATCACATAAATCTCAGCTATGCTTTACTATACTTAAAGAATTAACCGTTTAGAATTAAATTCAATTCAGTTATTCTGTGTACAATATACATAGTACAATATTCAAGTCTACATTATCAATTGGTTAATTAAATCATCGGAGTTTTTATGAGCCAAAAATCGCCCTTCCACTAAATCATCAATGCGATTGTTACTAAACGTAACATACAATATTCATTTTGTTCGGAACGCTCCTATTATTGAATGTGAGAGTCTGAAAGATGGAAACGATATTCTAGAAGTCATTGAACTGCGTCCGGCTACTCGACTACGATGTTCATTAAAAATTAAAAGGCCTGGTAACGCAACGGAGACTAACAGAAGTTATGTATATGCACACTCTACAAATAGTATCACGTCTATACATACATTACGTTTTCTATTGCACTTCCCTATTTGCGGTTGGTTTACATAAGAATCCTTCGCATCAACGAATGTAACAACCGCCGATGCATGGCGTTATAGAATTCCACATCGCCATGTACGGATCATTTAAATATGGAACGTAAGAATGCTGCCACGTAACAAATATGCATTGCGATAATACTGATGTGCATGACTCTATGTTCGTACAAATTTATTTACGGTATACGAATATCGACGTTTCTACGGCACAGGCGAATACTTTCTTTTTTTTAGTAATCGCAAGCTATAAATCGTAGATTTGAGCTAGATAAGTTTATTTAGTGCTTTCTGTGTAACTTAACCGCAAAAAATATTGTTGTTTGCGTACAACCACAAATAGAAATCATCTCGACTAAAGATAGATAATTACATACATAGTTGTACATAAGGATATTTCAGATCGCTCCTCCACTGCCATTTTATTGCTATCTACTGCAGCTACAAATATTTTTAGCTTTCGGAAACGACTTCTGGAAGTCGATAGTAACTTCCTTAAGTTAAATGGAATGATATATAGGGCGATTCACGGGACTTATCCATTAAAAGTTCTTGGCTTTGCAATGATATCTCGATATTGAAACTTTGAGGTTAAGCATGGTTAGCTATGATCTAGTTAGAAAAAATAACTTCATCCATGTTGCACTTCCGGTTACATCGAAAGTCATGGGAAACTATAATATTATAAATAATCTATATTTTTTAGTGCATTTTTAGGTTCTTCATTTTAAAGCCAATTTTATAAAGCATCTAGTCTGACCTATCGGTTACCGTTTCAGAGTTATTTGATTTTTGTAAAAAAAAAAAGAATAAAAAAATATGGTGTACTGAATACGTTTACAACTATACAGGCTGTCCCACCGAACTGCGACATTAGATTTTTTTGAACTTCTAGTAGAAATTTGATTTTGAAACTTGCAGTGTAGTTATGGCCTAACTACGATCTATTTAAGGAAAATATTTTCAACTTTATAGCACTTTCGGTATACAGGGTGTTGATATCAACTTTCTTATTTTAAATGGAATGGTATAATTTTTAATTGGTCTAATAAATTTGGCGAGTCATTTGCAACTAGTTTATATGAAGGTTCCCTATCCCTAAACTCGACCGTTCTTGAGGTATTTTCATTTTCGTTGATTTTTTGACATTTGCACTATTTCAAATAAAATCAAAAATTTCATGAGATAGCAGATATTTAGTGGTTCTACCAAAGTCGATGTAAGTACAAGGACGTAGCTATAAGATGTTATAGCAATAATCACTGAATCACATACAGGGTGTTCAAAAACGCGCCTCCAATGTGGATACCTTTAAGCTAACAAAACTTTTTTCTTTCAAATGGAACATGGTATTTTTTACTACAACATTGAATGCAGCGCAAAATTCTACATCGATTGATATTAGGGTTTGGTATACCTATTCTTAATAGTTTTTGAAGTATTAGCATTTTTTACAAAAAATTGCTGAAAATATGCCTAAATTCCAAGTTTCAAACAAATGAAATGAGTTTTTCCTACAAAACACTTTGTACATTATTTGCCTACCTTATTTAAATATTTATGTTTCAGATATCTAACGTTCACTAGTTTCTTACTAATAGTGATGTCTTTTAGTCATAGAGAACGTACATTAATTATTAGATATTAGTAGGCCATGAGATGTGCTAACAAACAAGTGATATCCATTGTTGGTAATTTACCAAATTGGGCACTGATAAATTTATGCAGTATTAACAAGTCATATTTTTTATAGTAAGTCCTAATGCTGTCAACTCCTTCACACATTTTCTTCTAACAAGTAAAATATTGTAAATCGAAAGAAATAAAAAAAATTGAAGTTACATATACAAATAACATTTTAGACTTATTCTACATTCATGAAGAATGTAACAATGATTAGATACCTACACTTATTTGCAATGAATAAAAACCTCAAAAAAAAAAATACAAAGGGAAATTAAAGCAGATATCTTTAATACACCCATAATGTTGTTCACTTGCTAGACTAGGTATTTTCTTTGTAGGAGAGCCGTCTGACAGGGAGTCTCCGAAAACAATGCAGCCTCTTGGCTTTTTGTATTAATCTAGGTATTAAGCGATACAGAGAGATAACATAAATCAGGAACAAACTATTAAAAGTCTCCGAAAATGTCCAATATAAATTTGCTAATAATTGGAAAACTTCCAATGATAAATATCTCAGGTATGAAACCAAACAATGCAAAATAAAGATAACGTATCATTCTAAAAAATAATATACAGAGTGTTTTTAGGAAAAAAAAATATTTTATTTACTCGAAACTTGGAAATCAGTCATATATCATTTTAGGCAATTAATTAATAGCTATTTAATTTCACTTGAAACAGTGCAAACGTCACAAAATCAACAAAATTGCATATATCTCAGAAAACGGTTGAGTTCAGGATAGGGAACCCTTCATGTAAACTAATTGCAAAACTCGATACTTTCATTGTACTGATAAAATGTACCATTCCATTTAAATAAGAAAATATATCAACACCCCGGTATATCGAAAGTGCTTATAAAGTTTAAAATATTCCTTAAATAGATCACACTTTATTTATGAAAACTAAATTATTACAAATCATCCCAACCCCGTGCTCCACCTAAAAAAAGTACTATATGAGGCTACCTATTCCAAGTACTATATGGGTTCCATAACAATTGAAATGATCCACTCAACAAATAACTTCCCTATGATTCTTAATAAACAAAATATAATACAGTAGCTCGCGACCTATGAATACTACTTTGTGAAATGATAAAATATGTGAAATTGATTAGTTTCAACATAATTCGCAGTCTACTGTAAATCAGTCAGCTTAAATAGATCACAGTGGGCCATGACTACACTGCAAGTTTCAAAATCAAATTCCTGCTAGAAGTTCAGAAAAATCTAATGACCCAGTTCGGTGGGACAGCCTGTATAGTAAAAGGTACAGAATTTTTATGTGAATGTGGAGGATGAATTTACTAACACCAATAATAATAATAATAATAATAATACAACTGTTAACAGGTAATAAGATACCTGTCGGTATTAAAAACGTCTAATTATTTTACATTTAAGTCTAAAGTACAATGCTGATTGCATTAAAAAGTTTACACATAGTAAAAATGTAAAAATAAATAAAACAAAGTTATGTTGCTTGCTTCATAAAAGCTGTCACTCTATACTTCATAATAGATTTAACTTAGGACGAATCAAATGTAGTATCAACGCACGGAACTCACCTGTGCACTAGGTATGGATGTATAACTTCAGCGACGTCGTGCATTTGTATATACATGCACACTAGCTGCGGCAGATAAAAGTCCACCTCGCTATCTTCAAAACTGAACATTTTATTCGCAATGTAGCTTTGCACGCCAGGTTCCTTGCTCTTAAAGAGATAATGCATGGCCATGGGCACGTCGAAGACTTTGCTCTCCAACAGTCGTAGTAGTCCGAAATTTTGCTGTGACGATTGGCACTTACTCGCAGCACTCACTTGTGTAATCCGTTCCTTGTCCTTGTCATTCTGATGGTCACGCACTGCATCATTTTCCACACCACAATCACTAGCGTCGATGTCTATCGCCCTGTTCTTATCGCCAGGACACGCCACGTATTCCACCTTCTCGGAGGTGTCTGATGCCGCATCCAGGCTCTCCTGACTCTGGTTGTTGGTGCTGGATAGATATTCGACGCTGGACTCTCTGGAGGTATTGGTGTCGCTTGAACCGCTGTCAGAGCCGCACAGGATTCCCGAATCATCGGAACCTAGGCTCGCGAGTTCGTCTCTCTGGGTTTTCGCGACCGCAGCGGTAGTTTTGCAGGGATGCGCTTCGGTCAAGATCGTTGTTACGGTTTCACATTCCGGACTGGGTGTTACGTCTACCTCTGGTATCCTTTGCAGGGCAGAGTCTAAGCTACGATTTCTGTGGTGCAATGTCAAGTGGTTGTTGGCAACGGTCGTTACCTGAGCAACTGGAGGTAATAATATTCCCATTGATCTTGGTAACGTAGAAATGGATATTTTATTTTAACGGCTATTAAGTGTGCTATGCGTAGAATGTATTTTTAATAGTGCGCTTTAGATATACTACATAAGTAATACATAGAATTGCTGCTTAAAGTAAATAGAGATTAAGATAAAATACAAGTATAAGTACTAATTACAAAATATATTATTACGCCGTAGTTTTTTCTTTATTACATATCGTCGGCTTACTACCAAAACAAGATAAGTATAATTGTTGAGTTTTTTAGTTAAGTGAATTTGTTTACGTAAATTTGAATAAATTATGTCCTTGCAAAGCCGGAAAAGCTGAGTAGATAAAAATTAAGTCAGGTAGTCAGCCAAAATAAGACGAATACCTATATCTCAAAAATGTTAAAATGTAACTTATCTGGCTTTGAGAGCAAGCTGAATACGTAGATTTTGTAACATTCCGATTGTTTCTAGAAGGTAGTTCATCCTTATCACTTTTAAAGAATTTACAGTGACCGGCATAAATGTTATATATGACAATTTTTTTTATTGTTAAAATATGGTAAATTTTCTGTGGGTGGAGAAGTAATGAATAATTAACAATTAATAAGTAACAGATTTGGAGGAGTGCATGAGGAGGAAAATAAGTATAATGACTGACAGTCAGGCTGCTATCAAGGCAGTCTCGAATCCTGTAACTAGGTTCAAAAAAAGTTAGAGACTGCAAACAATCCCTTGATACACTGGCACGAGACTGCACGGTCTCACTGATTTGGGTGCCAGGACATGAGGATATAAAGGGCAATATAATAGTCGACGAACTTGCCAAGGAGGGCTCCAAAACATACTCACAAAAAATATGCAACATTGTTATTATCTGGTTGCACTTTTAAGGTATTTTCCTCAATTTTGTTTTTATCCAAGTGTACAAGTATAAGTACACTAGCATCAGATCATAAAAGCTTTTGTCGCTCTTGAACTTTTTCCGTTTCGTTGTTTGTAGAATCAATATAGAAAATATAATTGTTGGACATTATATTATTGTACATCCCAACAAAAAAAATGATAAAAAATAGAAAAAAAAGGAAAGAATTAGCAAAATTCAAATTTCTCGCATTTATTTCTAGGAAAGATTTCATTTTTTTTTCGTTCGCTGCTTTTAGGAAATCTCAGATTGCTTTTGGAAATGAGACATAGTACTAGAAAATTTTATAGGTATGCAACCAACTGCAAATGCTGACGCTTTTTATAATATAAAAAAATCATCGATTATGGTATATCTCTGTTTAGTACGTTAATTAAATAGCGATAAAGTACAATCGATGGATTCATAGAAGAACAACTCTCCAAACATACATTCATTCTATAAAATAACATGGATAAATATAAACCGCAGAACTAACACATCCGATCCTCAGACCATCCACTTATTTATATGCCAGGGGGTAGAATTCAAATTTGTCGCGATTATTTATAGTTACTGGTCAAGATCGTATTGTAATACAAAATCGTTGGTAATTCATACTTGAATGTTTTAAGTTACTAAAAATTATGATGCGGAAATTTGAATTTTGCCAATAGGAATAGATTTCTGAATTACCCACAGCTGTAATACTCAAGTGCTTCCATATCAAGTACATAGTTCACTTGGTCCATTGCCTATTTTCGTACGTCCCTTGCCTCGCTGCTTTTTAACTCCCACCACAGAGAAACTGCAGTGGCGCCGCTCTAGATTACCGCCAGCGGAACTACACATCTTTGACCATATGTATACTAATACCTATAACATTTGCTTAAGACGAATGCTTATTGAGTGTCGAATTTTACACAAACAATGGAGTTACCAAAAATTAGGCCCTTAGATTTGGCAGGGTTAAGCATGAGGTTTTCTGCAAATGTTGATAAGGATTCCAAATCGTTATTAATTTTTTATCAATCAACTTCAGTCAGCAGATGCAAAACATAAATCGCGTATCTTTTTTTATATTTTTTATATTCGGTTTGAAACGCTAAAAATTGATTTTTAGATTTTAATTTATTTACTTCAAACGGGAATAAGGTGGCTTGCCGAGTCACTCTAAAAAAGCATCTACATTAACCGCGTTCTGTGGAACTTGGCAAGCAACTTTATTAAAAAAAAATAACGTGAATACGTTGGATTGTACTTCGTTTGTACCCGTTTGTACCACCTTCAAGTTTCGTTTGTACCTCAAAGGTTAAAAAAATAGAAAGGGTAAAAAAAATTTAGCAAGCAAGTACAGATATTTCAAAAACGGACAAACGCCATTCGAAAGAGCATTGTTTGTACCGTTTTGTACACCTTCGTTTTCGTTTGTACCTCAAAGGTTAAAAAAATAGAAACGGTTAAAAAAAATTTAGCAGCAAGTACAAGATATCAAAAACGACAACGCCATTCGAAAGAGCCATCGTTTGTACCCGTTTGTACTTCTTTTACCATCGTTTGTACTTCAACCCAAACCGAACCATTTGAAGATATGAGAGAGAAATTTCGCTAATCTTTTGAGATATCGCACAACGCGGCAATGTCATTCGATTCAATGCGTTGAAATATGCCGCTACACGACTCAATTGAATATCTTTCTTTATAATCCCCTAGCACAGGTCTATAATAATTAGATAATAAGAAAAGTATAATTGGTGTTAAATGCATACATTTACAACGGTATCTGCAACCAAAGATATAGAAAATATAATAAGAGATGGTTTAAAAACAACATACATATTTAAGAATATACTTAAAGGTCTCACAAAGTAAAAATTAAATACATAGTTAATAAATAAATAGTGTCATATTACTAGGTTGTCTGACCTTAATTTGGCAAATGCAGAATATCTGTATTTTATGTTTCTAAAATAGGGAATGGGAACCTTGGTCAATTAAGACAAAAAGGTAACATAAACATTGAAAAGAACTACTTACGGTTTCGCTGAAGTACAAACGATTTTAAAAGGTGCAACAGTTCAAACGATATTCTATAGAATAGCGTTAGCCACTTTGCGATATCTCAAAAATTAGCAACATTTCTCTGTCCGCCTATTTCGTATATCTCTACTCCGGTTCCCTTTGGGGTACGAACGATTTAAAAGGAGGTACGAACGAGTACAAACGATGCTTTTTCGAAAAGCCTTGGCTGTTTTTTGATAACTCAAAAAATAGCCAAATTTCTCTCTTTGACAAATTTTAAATTGTCACTACTTCCGGTTTGGTTGAAGTACAAACGATGTAAAAAAAGGTAGAAACGGGTACAAACGATGCTCTTTCGAATAGCATTGGCCGTTTTTTGATCTCTTAAAAATACCCAAATTTCTCTCTTTTGACATATTTTGAATTGTCACTACTTCCGGTTTTTTTTGAAGTACAAACAATGTAAAAAAAGGTACAAACGGGTACAAACGATGCTCTTTCGAATAGCCTTGGCCGTTTTTTTATATCTTAAAAAATACCCAAATTTCTCTCTTTGACATATTTTGAATTGTCACTACTTCCGGTTTTTTTTGAAGTACAAACGATGTAAAAAAGGTACAAACGGGTACAAACGATGCTCTTTTGAATAGCGTTGGCCGTTTTCCGATATCTCAAAAATGAGCGAAATTTCTCTCGCCAACTTACTTATTTTCAAATGTTTCTACTTCCGGTTTGGTGGAAGTACAAACGATTTAAATGGAGGTACAAACAGGTACAAACAATGCTCTTTCGAATGGCGTTGTCCGTTTTTGAATATCTTGCACTTGCTTGCTAAAAATTTTTTTAACCCTTTATATTTTTTTAACCTTTGAGGTACAAACGAAAACGAAGGTGGTACAAACGGGTACAAACGATGCTCTTTCGAATGGCGTTGTCCGTTTTTGAATATCTTGTACTTGCTTGCTAATTTTTTTTTTAACCCTTTCTATTTTTTTAACCTTTGAGGTACAAACGAACTGAAGGTGGTAAAAAACGGGTAAAACGAAGTACAATCGAACGTACTAACGTTATTTTTTTTTAATAAAGTTGCTTGCCAAGTTCACACCGGTATTACATTAATATTGTTTTGATACCCTACAATAAGATAATTCATTTTACATAGAGTAAATAGAATTGCTATAGACATAAAATAAATAGAGGTTATCTTTAAGATAAGAGCATTATTCAGGTATTTTTCCGTTTCTTACTAGGCATATACTTTTATATAGCAACAGTATTCAAAACAATTGCAGTATACCAATAAATAAATGAAAAAGCTATAATATTCATTTTTAATGAATTTTCTAATTGCTCTTAAGTATATAATATGTCAATATTTTGTATTAATTTATAAACCCACATATACTCATAAAGTCGTAGTTTAGGTCGTAGGTTTGTTCGTTTTGGCGCAGCCGTAAGCATTTCTGTTCGATTTGATGGCAAAACGAACAGCAATCAGAAAATCTAAAGCCGGAGTCAATCCAGCGTTTTACAGCCACAGCTTGCGTTGAAAAACTTTACGCGGCATCACGCGGTTAGATTTTCGCGTTACCACGCGGAGTGCCAAAACGAACAAACCTATTATTATAATTCTTATTTATCTATACTTGCAGAATCCACGTATATAGTTACTAATTTAGCCTTGCCGTCATATTTGTATGTAAACCAAATCAAATCGTAAACTTTTTTTTATCATATTCAAAGATAATTGCCAATAACTAAGTAAAAAATTACAAGCTTCCTTTTATTATTACATGAACAAATTTTCATAATGTTGACAGTTACATTTTGAATTAAGTGCTACATTCACCAGGGAAAACATCAAGAATACATCAACATTAGATTTAACAAAAAAAAAACAATGAAGTAAGATTTCTTTAAAATTATTAGAGAAACACGTTGCGCCATCTATGAACTCATAGTCGTTATACAATACCAGACAGGAACTTGTTTACAGTTCATACATAGTAGGTTTGCTCGTTTTGGCACAGCATAAGAGCATTTCTGTTCGATTTGTTGGCAAAACGAACAGCAATCAGAAAATCTAAAGCTGGAGTCAATCCAGCGTTTTACGGCTACAGCTTGCGTTGAAAAACTTTACGCGGCCACGCGGCTATCTATTATTTAATCTATTATTTTGATACATACGCGCTACACACCATATTATGGTGCAATTAGTATTTATTACGTACTTTTTTGTCAAAACGTAAAATAATGCGGTAGGGGAAAGGAGCTACCTTACAGTCTTATACCTACATAGGAAACAATGCACCATATTTGCAGTATATAAAATGATCAATCAAATTTTTCCATGTTACAGATATATTCTTTAAGGTTTTCTCCCTTTTTCAATATTTAATTTAGTTTGTAAGGGATAAAAACTACTTGCCAAAAATTTGACATCTCTAACTTCACCGATGTCTGTGATATATGTATAATACAACAACTTTCTACTTCGTCTCAAGTTCTTCACAAATATTGTAACACTGTACCCTTATAGCTGGAACAGTGTTACAAATATCATAATTATTGTTTTATATCAACACGTGCTATCATACACATGAAAATACGGCAAGATGACATGGTAATAACGCAGATGGTGTACAAACAAGAGAAAAAGGTGCGAGCACAAAGAATGACATCAGCACCGAATGGTCAAGCAAAGTTAAAAAACAAAAGTGTTATAAGGAGAATGTGCGAAAAAGAGAAAAGATAAAAAAGTGGTTGTAAAGGGAAGTGAAAGCGGACCTAAGTGCGGTAGGGATAAACAAGTTGAAAGAAACATCAAAATACCTGAACAAGTGGAAACAAATACTAAACAAAGTAGAATTTAGATGATGAAATGATTTTAAACCTAAATATTTTTTTCATCTGAATGCGATATTTATAACATTCTAGTCGACGTTTAATTAGTTCCAATCAGTTTTATCATAACAAATTATATTTTTATTCTAATAGGTTATATTTCTGGTATCCCAAGCAAATCTGCCTAGGGCATCAGAAACACCGGCTAATCCCCTCGTAGCTTCCGAACGTATACTATGTATGTATTGTAAATAGGTGTCTATATAAAGCTTCACAACTAGCCCTTAACAAGCACGCCCCAGCTAGTAAGTAGCTCCTTGAGACTTCTCTGTTGAAATTATCACCCTCCATCTCTATATAAGCTCAAGAAAAACACAATGGCAGTTCTCGTTAAAAATGAGAAGTGCGTATATAATTCCATTTTATTATTTAATATATAACTGGTAACTATGCTTATCATATTAAATAGGTTTATACACGTAAAATGCAGGTTTACTACGTATTGTATTGTAGCTATTCCCGTAATTATACAGTAAGCCAGTTCTGAATAAAACGCCTATTTCAGATTTCATATTTTTATCATTAAGCAGCCATCGTCAAATTTATCTCTAACGATATTGCAAGTTAGAAATGTAAAGTTTAAATTTTAGTGATAAATAGATAAACACTAATATGGTAAATACCTTGTTAGAAGCGAAAAAACTAGCTAATATATTGTGTTCAATGGAGATTTACGCTAATTGACAATCTCTATTATCTAATTAAATCATGAATCATGAGTGTATATGCGTGCACAGGTACATACATACCTAAGTTTGGTTATTTTTTTATGGAATGTATTTATTTTCAATAGGTAGGCACTGAAATACAAATTAAAGTGTGCAAAACATGTACAGAATATTTTTAAATAGAGATAGGTGACATGCACAAATAAAAAAAAAATTAGTAATGGGCCTTCGCTGCTACACAAAAAACAATTGCACCTTACTTGGGCGTGAAGAACGTCACACCTCGGGCAGGTTTCGGTGACGTAATGCATCTTTTTTCCATTGAAACATAAGGTGTATTTATTCGACAGTTTAGCAAGCTCCGGGCAGATCCGTAGTGATACGGTAACTTGACAAGTAGTTTCTTGAAGTAAACTCATTGTCAGCTTCACTACATATAAGTTTATTTTCAATAAATTTTCGTATAACACAAGACATGATTAGAAAAAATCAGTAAAAGAGAATAAAGAAATATTACAAAAAAAAATTCGGAAATAACAAATTCATCACATGAATAACAACTTAAATGTAGCAAATAAGTGTTAACCCACATTCTAAAGCTAGAATAGTTTGCAATATATTTAATTTCAACTGGAAGTTTATCGTATAACTTGCAGCCAAAAAAAAAAACACAAATTCTTTTGAAAAAAAAGATGGGACTGGGTGATGGTGGTAGCAAAAGAGTATTGCTCTCCACTGAAGAAGTAACACTCGTTGGGTATCAGAAGAATTGAGTGAAAGAAAAGAGTGAATAAGCTCATATTTCATTCTAGAATAAAAAAAGGGAAAAATAAAAGGTTTTTAGGACATTATTGACATAAATACTACAAGAGCTACGCAAGTTAAATATAATGCATATCATACGCTAGAAAGAGGATTACATACATTATCAACATGGGTATTCTACCTGAAATTTGAGTCAAAAGTAATTCCTAAAAGCTTACCCGAGAATACAAATGTGGAGAAAGTGGTGTTTAAACACAAACAATTGAAGACACGAGTGGTGGATGAAAGTGCTATGTCGCATTTTTTTTTAAAACTGCCTTTTTTGCAAGTGAAATTTTATGGCCCTTGGTAATTACTAGCCGCGCCACGACTTTGATGGATCTAATTTGAGAAAAAAATTGGCTTCTTCAGGCCTCAGCACGATTCTATAATAGTTGACTGTTGCGGCCGGACATTTCTTTTCCCACGATGTCCGGTCAGAGAATCATATAAGTATAATCCAATTTTAATACACTGAAGAAGACAATTACTACCATATGTAGAAGCTAGTAGCCAAAACTATTTGATCCTATAGTATAGTATAGTATAATTGAATTTATTTATCTATTTTTATTTTGTGTCCACTCTCTTTCATAACTCATGAGCCGCCACTGAATAAATGGAGTCATCTTCTTCCTCTATTAAATCATCAAAAATGTTTGCCTGTAAGAAGTTAATTAAATATTATAATCGTTCCTAAGTCCGACTTTTGCATATAGGTACATATGAGAATTAAAATTTAAAAGTGTGTTCATCTTGCAATATTTGCTTTGTTAAATATTAAAAATTAACATTAATCATTTGTAGTTAACAAATAATAGATATTGTTATGTATAACGTAAAAAGAGCTAAAATACCGAATCACAGATATGTGGATTTGTGGAATAAAAAAATAAAATGAAACATTGACAATAATGTTTTAAACGGAACTAAAACTAAATTCCAAGTTTCTCTGTTAACATGGTTAACAAGCAGGTCACTTGTAAATGTCAGTATTATTCTTTCTAGGTAAATACGTAAGACACGCAAAATATTGTTCTTATGCTTTAAATATATGCAGAATATTAGGTAGTAGGTAGATTAAGTTACACTCTCTCTATGCATTTATCATATGTTTCAAGGTGTGCTGGCAGAACAAGGACAGTTTAAATGCTGTTAATAAAGCTTGGCTTGGGATTTCTTTTTGATTTTTAATTGCTGATTTTTTTATATATGTATATATTATTTTCAAGTCGGCGCGAACATCATGTCAATAATCTCTAATGAATAAAAAGAATGTTATTATTATTATATTAATTTTTTTTAATTGCAATATACAAAAAAAAAACTGTTGGGAAGAAAAATTCCAAGAAAAAGCAACGCAATTTTTTCTAATTTGACTTACGATCAGCCAAGGGTTCTCCCAATATATTTTTTTTAGTAAATTCTTAAAAATATAGACACAATACATTTACTACACTACTATACTATTTCCATACATTTAGCTATCAAAGCAGGCCGCTATTCTTTTTGCGTACCCTATGCATTGCCTTTTCTTTTTGTTTGGAGATAGTAATTGCAATATTCTTTAGCAGTATTTCCATTTTTAAAAATTGTTACATCGCCAACAAACAAACATCCTCTATAGGGAACGCAAAAATAGTCTATCAACAAATCAATTTTATTTATTTCCTTTCTCAAGAGTATTACTGCGATTAAAACAAAGTGTTTTATAGTTAACTAATTAAGTTAAGGTGGTAACACTAAATAAAGGTGACAAAAACTTAGAAAAGAGACACATATGGGTCGGAGTTAGATTAATTTTACCGAAAAAACAACGCACAAAAATTAAAAATTATTAAAATTACAGTTTCTTAAAAAATTACAGATATGCACGTGTGCGTCATACGCACCAAAAATTTATTTAGATAAACTAACAGCTAAAGATAATTTAGATAGATAAAAGTGGGTTTTACCTTTATCCGTGCGTCATAGATAAAAGTATCTTCTATCTTTATCCGTGAATGATAAACAGAATGTACCTATCTTTTATCTTTATCCGTAACCGATAAACCAAATTATCTTTATCTGTCAGCGCGGTATAAAATCTATTTACAGTTGACGTATCCGTGACCAGTGATTTTTTTAAAGAATTAGATATTTGTAAGTTTTTATAAACGAAGGGTTAAAATGAGTGAAGTTTACAAAGTTTTTTAATAATAAACAGTGCTTAAGTGAAAAAAGCGTTATTGATGTATTTTAATAGTAAATATAAATATTTAGAAAATAAACAAAAAATCAATACATAATACACATGATAAATATAATTTACAAATTTTAAAAACAAAAAAAGAACTTTTCAAGACAAATCACCGACTACCTTAAAAAAATGCAAGTACTTCGAGTGTTATAATTATCGGTAAGAGAGGGATATGCGCTAGTTGGAATAAAATCATCTTTAACAATGAGTAAACACAGTTATAATTAAAATTATCTATAGTTGAAATTATCTAGATAAAACTATTTGTAGTAAAAATCATATTAGTTAAAATTATCTATGAATAATTTTCCAATATTTATCTATAAATAATTTTATCTTTGAATAAATTATCTAGATGTTTTATTTATTTAAATGATCATCTTGAACAATTGTATTCGAACAATAACTAACTCTGATCAGCACACAATTCTGAATACCGTATACAAAATGGTGTATCCGAACTTGAGACCTTCAGCCGAGTACTCGAAATCGAGCTTTATCAGAAATCGGGTATGAACATAGGTGAAAATTTCGGGCACTCGAACATCCGGGTAACTGGTTTCGAGCCCCAATAAAAACCAGTGCGTTATCATAAGAAACACGTTTGTTAATGTATTATAACACACGCAAGGAGCGTGCGATATTGTCAACTTTCGGAGATAGGTACTCGATTGTACAATAAATGACACTTTCGCTTTTCGTTGTAGGAATTCGGGATGGATACACATTTATCGTTACTTACATGTTATTTATTTGAACATACGTAAGTGGATCATTTGTAAAAGTAGATTATTATAATTGTATACTAAGATTTAAAATATTTTACGTCATGGAGAATTCTGAGAATACAAGGTTTACATATCTATAATACAAACTTAAGAAGCATTAAATTAAATACACACCGCGATTACTTTAAATATTACAGTTTATACATTCTACATAAAACTGAAATTACTTAATAAAGTATTATTAAGTAGTATTGATACAAAACAGAATAACTTTTTCCATAAACAAAAAAGGTATAAAGGCATGCGACGAAAGATAAGCTTGACAAATCATTACGTTTCATGTAATGTAATGCCTGGTTACCGCTTAATGGAATGTACTATATGATTTAAAAATGAATTGAATTTTGTTACAAGGACACTATGATTCCTCCAAGCATTTATATGAGCAATCAGGCAATTGTTTAGAGAGCCTTGTATGTACAAGTAACAATCGTCGATCCTCATATAATAAGAGTCCCCGTCTACGCAATTGTTGCTATTCAAGGGCATTCGTACCGCAAAATGTAGTGTTGTTCTGTTTTACATACCTGTACAGAAAGAAAAACACATTCTTACACTATTCATTTGTATATATCCAGCCGATAATTATCTTTAACATAATATGTTTTAAAGTTGAAAATTAATACAACAACAATTACCTAAGTAAATGTATTTTACATTTGCTTAGATAATTGTATATTTGCAAAAAAAAAACTATTCCAGATTAACATGAATGAAGGTGAAATTATAAAATATGGGGAAAAGTACTTAGTTAAAATTATTAAATCCGTTTTTCCACGTGAATAAATATGTGTGGTATATTTTACTCTATATAATAATAAAATAAACCCATTCCACTAGTATTCAACAATATAATTTTGAATGTATAGTTGCATTGTGTCTTTAGTGAATCGGCACTCTTTCTTTAGGTAAAATTTTCATATATCAAATCCTAAAAATACATACTTAGGGCCGATTTCTTCAGCCAAGGATAAAAGTCCCGTATTTGTATCTATTGGATAGCGTTATTTATAAGATATGAAAAAAAATAGATTTCTTCAAATAACTGCCAGCAATTTTATCCGCGGGATAGAAATCGACAAGATGGCATTTGACAACGCTGTAAAAATACGAGCTGTTAATCTCAGCTAGGAAAATAATACACGGTTACTGCACAAGTGTGTACGAATCATTTGGCATAACTAGAAAACGAAGTATTTTAGTTAAGGTACGGTTAGCGTAAATGAGTTTAGGATAAGTAATATTTTTTTTTGATTCACTGGATTTGAAATGGACGTAAGTAGCCTATATGTTTTTATTTTTACAATATATAGAATTTATATACCATACATGGCTACATGCACATATTTATAATGCATAAAATTTATGAGTTAAATTTTCATTTGTTTCCATTAATAAATCCATTTTACGTTTCTCATTCCCAAAGTTTTCTCGCGTGCCTTTCCACCATTATAAATAAAAGTAACGAGGTTATGTTAATGCAATACATACCCATTAACTTGAGGATAATAATTTATCGGTAGGGTCGAGTAACAGATAACTTTTGCGCCACATATCTGAAGGATAACATTTATCAATGGGTGAAGAAAATAAATATTATCACTTATCTGTCATTAAAGTTATCATATAGTTATCCTTGAGTGAAGAAATCGGCCCTTAGATATTAACAGAAAATTCATTCCATTTATACAAAAGAGTATTTTCATTATTTAAAAAAAAAAAACCAGGCGCCATGTCACCAATTCCCATGAAATTTTGCTCAGGAAAATTTTGCGATGAGAAAAGACTTTTCCCCTGAGATTGACCTGGTTTCTTCATCTGCAGTTCCAGTGGGATTTTTTTTTAATTTTATTGCATTCCCTGTATAGTATCCACTGCGAAGGTTGGGAAACCAGAAGGCTACTTGACACCAAAAGCTAAGAAAGCATCTGGTTTGTGGCACCAAAGATCACAACGGATACAAGAGGAAAAAGCATTACTTTATATTTCTAAATGGAACCCATCTACACGTAAGAGAAGAAAAGAAACTGCAATTATAAAGTTATAAGTTAATAATAGTGTAAGACAATTAGATACCAGATAATGATAGATTATTATTTTAAGATTATTATTTTAAGACTATATTGAAAAACGCGATCTTGTCACATTTTAATCTCTTGAAAGAATATAAAACATACCTATAGCTTGCAAAGTTTCTATTTATTCTTCCACAAATTTTTGTTTATTTCCGGTATCTTGAAATCCGTTATCGCATTCACATATAGCTTCTAGGAATTTTTTAAATCGTTAACCTCTCTGCAAACTTCTGCTAGACCCCTCACCACCACACTGGACGTACGTTTCAATAGCAAACAAGATCAGTGTTTCTATAGATGATGATAGATGATACGTTTCTTTCTTTAATTAAAAGATTATGAACAAACCTACTCAATCTGAAGCAAAAGTCTTTTCTCAAAGAACAAAATGTCATCGGGTTTGGTGATTTATCGGCGCGCCTGTTTTTTAAAAAAATAATGAACATACTTAAAAGTTCTAAATTATTCATGAAATTCTACATTGTGACACACATCGTGAATGTTACTTTCAAAGATATACATAAATATACTAGTTTCTATAAATTCAGGCAGTTTAGGCATTTACATACGAAACTCTCGGACCGCACCATTGATATGTTACTTCTTGTAATTTTATTCATTACTATATACTTACAATTAGCATAAAATAGTCGTATAAATAATTTAATTAAAACACTTTTGTGAAAAATTAGAGGAGGTTTCAAATGATTCAAGTTTTTATTTTTACTATTCATGAGGAATTCCAAACATTGGTAAATTATTCTCTTTATCTTTTGAATAACAATTGTTACTAAGATTGCTGCTCGAAAGCGGGTACCCGGGCATACGGGTACCCGAAATTTTTGGCTACGGGCTACTCGGATAAAGCTCAATTTCGGGTAATACTCAGCTTCGAGTAAAGCTCGATTTCGGGTCAAACACAATGTTGGCTAATACCCGGTTTCGGGCAAAGCTCAACACTCGAGTAACTCGGAACCAGGTAATGCACTAAACGGGTACCCGAAAAACACGGGTTTGGACAGCCCTAATTGTTACATATAGGTACAACATGATTCACCTTTAAGGTCTATCATAAGTCTATTAAAATTATTATAATAATTAAACACTGTAACAACAGCTTCGCACAACTAATAAATCAAGGCTATCTTATATTGGCGGCAACGGATATATCCGTTGCCGCTTATATATATAAGTTTATAATAATAATATATAAGTTTATAATAGGGCTGTTGAAACCCGCCTTTTTCAGGAGTCTGGTACCCGTTTAGTGCACTACCCGGTTCCGGGTGACCCGGGCATCGAATTTTACCCAAAATCGAGCTTTACCTGAAACCGGGCATTACCCAACATCGTGCTTGACCCGAATCCGGATATTACCCGAAATCGAGCTTTACCCGAGCCAGGTATTACGCGAAATCGGGTATTACCCGAAACCGAGTATTACTCGAAATCGAGCTTTACCCGGGTACCCGAAACCGGGTAGCCCGTAGCCAAAAATTTCGGGTACCCGGTTTTGAGCAACAGCCCATGCTATATATGTAACTATAATGCACTTACCTATCCATTTACGATAACGAAGTAACTATGCTTTTATCTCTTTCTGTGGCACTGGTAAACCGAATTTTATTTGAGATAATTTATTTGGCTATGGTTACTAAATAGTGGAGTTAAATATGGGCAAACAAATATTCGTTTACTAGACCCATATTACTTGGTAATCATATTTTTATTAAATGCATCCATTGTTAGCATAACTACACGAAATGTTTCCATGATATAAATCATACGATCGTATGCCATATTATAACCAACATTTTATTCAAATTAACCAAATCATTTCAATTAATTCAAATATATGCTTCACCTTATCAAATTTCGAATATTTCATTTAAATGGATACTTAATTTAACGAATCTTTCTTTGTTTTAACAAAGAATGCGTTTGAGCGAATGGCTAGAACTATTTTGCGTTAAATAAACAAACTCCGTTAATTTAACAAAATCCCATGATTATTTTTGGTTGAAATAAAAATGTATTGGTAATTTAAAAAAAAAAATCTATATTCCCATATCTATCACATATGATGGATATGTTGTAAACGCCAAGCGTTTGCTTCGCGTATTGCGGAGTTTGATCGCAGGGATCCCTCCGTAGTATGCAACTAAGGGAGTTGTCCATTCAATGATCATGGCACCTATTGGATGTATATCTCATAAATATAACAGATTAATATGTTATAATCGTATTTGTCACATTTTTTTGTGTTAAATATGTTGTTCCTGGAATGAAATACGAAAAACGACATCTGTGCGATAATTTTTGTACAACACATAAGTATTTTAATTATTTACAGTACTATATATGGGAAAAACTGCTATAGAAAGTTCTTCTCAGCAACGTCTAAAATATTTAGTTAAAACAACAAAAATGATAGGAGTATTATAGTAACAGTCTTTACTAAATACTAAGTAATTTAATTGAGATGATTAAATCTTTTGACTAAGTATTTTTATTGCTGCAACATTGGGTTTAAGCTTAGTTTATTTAAAATAATGTAATATTCTTGTTGAATTATCTTAAGTTTTTCTTGACAAAATATATTTTGTTGCCGCAAACAAATCGGTTTTTCTGTGTGTGAGGGACAACATCGAAAATTCTATGAAACTTAGGTGGATTACCTTTGAAATGTAAAAATGAGATATGATCGATGATCCAGCCTTTCCTGGGAACGTGTCATTGTTTTATATTAACATTTTATAACATCTTATTATTCTCATTTGCCTAACACAGTTTCTAAATAGAGTGTTGGATGATGAGAACTATTTTAATTTAGCCTTAAAAACCTAATATTATTTAGTCAATCAATTCTGCATATGTTGTATAGATTTATTTCTGCAGTAATTCGTGTTGACTTATTTCTGCTGGATCATTGATATGGGAACCACGTACTCCACTTGTTGATTGTGATCTATTCGACACAGCCTGTCTAACCATCTGTTTGCGAAAAACAATCGGTTGTGGGTTCTTTGAAACATAAATGTTTATTTTAACTTTATATGACGCAACCATATACGTAACGCAGCAGATTCCTACATATACTACCCACCTAAGTAAAGTTAGCATTCTTATTTGTCCATATTGAAAGTTTTTGCTGACCGCACGGTGAAAAAAAAATATTTTTTAATTTGAAATTAGTTCCAATAAATTCAATTATGACATCCGACGTTATTGTAATTTACCAACACCATTGTGTCGCTGAAATTTAAAATTACTTTTCGTGTGAACACGATCTCAGCAGCGGAGCCTTTGAAATAGTAATGAATGGTTGTTGAAAATAGAATAGAATAGTCATCTCTAATATGTCTACGTACACACAGTTAACTTGATATAAACGATTATACACACATACCGTGCATTCAATAAGTTTGGAAACGTCCAAATAAGAACGTTGAGGAAAATGGTAAAATTTTAATGAATATCTTGAAAAAGAAATTCCTACATCACAAAAGGTCATTTTTGCAACAACCTTAAAAACTTGTGACATTTCTTGTTATAGTGTAATGTAACACTTCTGCTTTTTCTTTGTCTGAATAAGAAGTTTTGTAATTTCCTAAATGACAATTAAGGCGAATCTGGACGGCCTTTTAATGAGATTCTCTTCCAGTAGATGGCACGGATCTTTTTCCGCTGTTTTTAGACATACTAATCAAAATATTTTAAATTTGATAAAGAGATTGTTTTGAAAACAGTATTTAAAATTGCGCCAACGGTTTATTTTCTAAATTTTCTTTTTTTAAATTTTTTGTTTGGTTCTATTTGGCTTGCAAAAAGGAAAAATAAAAAAGTGGTCTAGGGCGACGGTTCAGCGATCCTTACTAATACTAAAACATTTTTTTTTATTTCTTTCTCTTTGATCACGTCCGCTGGGCCAACCATAACTAGGACGGTAGCACACTCGTCGAATTGAGTACGCTACAGAAATGATACTGGTTCGAGTAACCAGATCTTTTCAAAATATTAGTTAGTCTGTCAAATGAACTTGAATGTATAGGGTAACACTATGTCATATGGTTCTTTTAGAAAAATCAAAATTAAAATGCAAATTAATAAGATACTATCAGTAATTTTCTTTGATTTACTAGGCTACAAAGAATACTATTAATTCAGAAATACATAATTATAGCACTGATAATATAATCCGTACTATGAATCAGTAGAATCAGTGACTTATTTTGTAAATTGAGTAACTGCTGTTTTCAGAAAACTGAATTATCTCGAGGTATGCACAAATGTGAAGAGCATTTGTAGAACACGTGATTGCAGGAATAAACCTCAAGCGATAGTCAGATCGAGAAGAAAGATACCTCTTGTCTTTTTGAATGCTATGAATTGTTTGCCTTCTATATTACATGTGCCCAAAATAAATTGCTAAGATTGTCTAGAGTATTCGCTACGTTTCATTGAGTGTTATTCTATACCTGTATCTATGATTTTACTATACAACTTCCTATAGGGTAACTTGTAATAAATGAGTCAGGGTGCCACACACTATCACAAACAGACAAACCTCACTCAACACACACACAGACATCGCACACCTGTAGTCAAGTACCTCTAAAGTTTTTTCTCTGGAACTGACTTAGCACTGCAGTTATTGTATGAAGAATATTTACTTTCTTACAAGTAGCAAACCGCATTATCTAAAAATGGATAAAAGATACTCGTCAAAAGGCGAAAGCATCTTCGTACCAGCGCGAAAAGAAAAAAGGCTTGTTCTAAAATTTAATATTCTATTGTTCAAAATGTAAAGTCCATATCTACTTACCTAGACATTTTATTACTTTGTCATTGCGTATTTCAGTGCGCCAAACCCAAAAATAATTCTAGGGCGGTCAATATAAATGACTATGATACAAGGTATGTAATCTAAGCAGATATAAAAGAAATTGTAATTTATAGGTAAATTTTACCCAGTCGAAAAAATGGCTGTGTGAATTTTTTTATTTGCATTTTATTGATGTTCTGTTTCGTAATACCATTGGCATCAAGGAAATTATTGAAGTGGTTTAGTATTTATAATTATGACTCGTTACTAAAAAGTAGATACGTTATCTATTATTAACATTTACACATTTTAAGAATTTCCCACTTATTTAAAACATAGGTAGGAAGTAGCTTGGGTTGTGTAAAATACACAAAAAGACAGTACTGAAAGCAGAATTGAATATCCTTATATTTATGCCTTACGTGATGCCATAGCAGACCATCTGTACGTAGATACGTCCTGAAAACAAACATCAGTCTGCGCGTTAGGTTACGATAGAAGCCGGCGGCCTGTGGGCATTTGATGGAAAAAAGCAAAATGAATATTTCTGTTTCGGGCGTTATTATTAGTCCAAATTCAAAAATTAAAAAAGTTTTGTCATTAAGACATTGGTCTTCAAATGCGCCGTTGAGCCGATTTTAGAATTGTTTTAATAACAAACTTACAACATTTAAAAATTTAAATACATAGAAATAATAAAAAATTAAAAACGTTGGCGCAATTTCAAATATTATTTTAAGACAAATACAGTTTAAAATTTCAAAATCGATCGTACCGTTTTCCCAAAAAGCGCGGAATACTTTTCCGATATATTTATCTCTGTCGCGCACTTGGACGTCCAGATTCGCCTTAAAAAAAATGTTAGTATCTTATAAAAAAAAAAGCTCAATATACTACACTATAATAAATATGCAAGGCATTCGACGGAATTAGCTAGTAGTAGGAATTTTCGAGTTTAATGAAATGTTTCAGTTTTTAAAATATTTTCAAGTTTTCTTACACTTCCGGTTAACCGAAAATGGCCGTAAACTTTGTCATGTTAAATGGAAGGCCCTACTTATTATTACATTTTTGAATTCAGCAGGAATTTCTATGACGATGACAACTAGGGTTTGCTATTTATACCTACCTATCTATCTATCTGTTACAGATATTACAATTTTTGTGAAAATTATAATAATTGATTAATTTAAAACAACCAACTACTAACATTGTTTTAGCAGAATGTAGTAAAAAGTTCCGCTCGTATCGAACAGGATGTCTAAAAATTAGTGACATATCAAAGTATTTTGAAAGCTGCAAAACTTAATTTTTCGAAATAAAACAACCTGTATGTTCTTACATTGTTGATTAATATTTGTTCTAACATCTAAATTGTGTGTGTAAATCAACGAACTATATAAAACACTGGAACGCGCGCTGTGTACTTAAAAAAGGTCCGCTTAACAACCGGCCGCCATCTTTGAATGTGGCAAAATCCCAACGACAGGATTGCATTTATATGGAATTTTGCTTTTCACATCTGTTATTTCCTGTTTTTAGTAAGAAATAGCTCACAATGCGTTCTTATATTTCCTATAGTTAATAATGTTCTGCAAATAGTACTTCCAAATCGCAATTAACGACCACAATAAGAAGATAAAGCCTGTTAAAACCATTAAGGTTTGTGTAATTTTCAATCTTATATCTGCAAAAAGAATTGGATTTAAGAGTTTAATTATTTTAAATGCATTAATTTTATGTAAATATTTATTGAAATGGCTCATTTTAACATTCAATAGTATTACAGAATAATGTGAAAAATGAAAGTATCAAACGAGGTATATGAACATACCAGAACTGCTATCTGCTAGCGCAAAGCTTGCAATTTGAATGGATGCATGTTTCGTTCCTCGAACATGCAATAAGACATGTATACGATGATTCTAATTCAAAACCTTAATATATAAAAATATGACATTTACTCCTTTTGACAGTCTGTACGTCAGTTTGCCACATTCAAATATGGCGGAAACCAGACCGTTTTTCAGTTACTGCGTGCATGCAAAAGCGCGTTCCAATGTTTTATCTAGTTCGTTGGTGTAAATAAATTTATTAATGGTTTCAAATAGCCCAATAATTTTCATAATCATTTTTGTCAGTAAAATTGTTATAATCATTATTTTCTGCAAGCTTATTGAAGAGAAAAAGACTCAGAAAGGCACATATTATGGTGCAACTTACAAACCAGATAAGGAAAAATATCGTCACGAGTTTATTTGATGTAGATATTTTAAATTTATTCTATATTCATGAGGAATGTTAATAAATTGTAGGAAGGACTTGTGGAGAATTCAATCAACAATGTCCCCATTTGCCGTCAATAAATATAAAAAATAAAAGTAAAAAACCAAACACTTTTTGTAAGAACTGATGTAGTGTTAAGAATGAAACTTTCATTATCATTCATGGCAGATCGTACGCTTCATGATAGGACTTGAAGCAGTGTATTTCATTCATTGCAGCGCTTGTGCATGATCTTTTACATTGCCTTCACGACAGTAGCGTGGAGCAACGTGTTGGCATGCAAACAATTTACTCTTTATCTTATCAATAAGCTATTGCTTAAAAATTAAAATATAACCTATTACAAAAGGCATGCCGTGAACGAAGCTAATTGTTCCCATCTTTAAACAAAAAATATATCCGCTGTCCGCTGATGTCATGAAAGCAACCTTGGACATTCGTTTCATTCATTCTCTGGCCTACCACTGCAATATTCATTCATAGTTACATACAGGTGAATAAAACTACATTCATTCCAACACTAATCTGATGATAATGTTATCAAGAATACACTGAAATAAACCAGTTTCAGGTACATAATGAGGGAAATGGGATTAATATGTTAGAGCATTTCTCCGTAGTTCAACACCTGATGTACTTGAAGATCTCGGCCCTTCGAAAACATCTGTCCATAGAATTTTCAAATACAATAAGATCTATTTTTGGAAATTCTCATAAAGCATCTTTCTGTAAAAAACAATATATACAGACTGTCAACCTGGTAATTGAATGACCTTGGTATGTATTCCATTATAGAGCCATATAGTTCACCAACGTTTTGTTACCACGCGGACATGGCGTATACAACAATAATATTTACTGACAACAGTAACTTACTGTAATGTCAATGGCATAGCCTACCAATAATTTGTTTTGGCAGTTTAAAAGCGTTAATAAATGAGTAATTTAAAAGACAACTATTGAAGGGTATAAGGAAATGTTACTACGCCCACTAATGTAAAAATATACAGGCCAAGTGTTTTGCAGCTTTCCAAACACTTCGATATGTCACTAATTTGTAGACAGTCTGTATAATACAACTACCGTTTGGTGAAATAATGTTAACACTTGGTAGCTTTAACTGGGAGATCTTTGACACTTAAAGAGAGTCAAACGTGACGATGGAATGGCTGTGAGTATGAACATTTGTTGCTAAAAATAATATATAGTTTCAAACTGGTTGGAGATAGTATAATCCATATCATACAGCGTACACCATACTTTTTTGCTAAAACTATAAGCTTGATAAAATCTCACTCTTTGACAATTATTGTTATAACAATTGATATGAGGAGCTCTATGAATCAATTTCTTTGATTAGTTTTTTCTCAATGTAGACAATCTAATTACTATTTATAGTTATTATACTTGATTAGCATCCAGAACAAAATGCCCGATACACAAAATTTCCATTCTAAACTTGACAAATGCGAAACAATAGCACGTGATTTTCATATTCGCTGCGAACTATTTAAAAGAGAGTATAAATCATCAAGGAAACTTATTAAGAGCATGTACAATCACGACCTCCGTTCTAATATAAATTTACTTTCACATCTGTGTACTGCAGTGAATGGTACCACAAAATTAATTAAAACAAAAGACCTCAAGATGTAGGTAGACATCTCTTCGTTGATTACGTAAACTCATGTTCAATTAATTTCATATCAACTACACACAATTATATTTTGGTTGAATATTCAAATAAATGCACACCGGTTACAATAATCAATATAAAATGACCCTTGAATATTTTACAACACACACTACAAGATCTATTTAAATATCAAATATCCTGGAGGAAAGGGTAAGTAAAAAAAAAAAGTTACAAGGCCGTCTAGACTTAGACCGACAACTGAAGCACAACATAAATCAGTGAAGGTAATTTGAGTCGAGTGTAGTTTGAACAGAAGCTGAAATTGTGAAAGAAGTTTGCGGCCGGAATTTAACAAGAATCAAATTATTGGCTGTTTGGCATAAAAAACCTAGGCGAAACTTTAACCAAAGGATGAAATTTGATGAAGCAAATTCTAAACGCTTTCACAAAAGATACAGTTTGCGCATAATAATAAAACCAATCACAAAGTTATCGGAATATTAATTGCGATTGACCTCAGATACCAGAAAGATTCAAGTTCAATATGATCACTTAATAGTTGATAAATTTCATTTGTGACGGACTTGTTACATTGCTAAAGCATTAGGCATTTTACGTATGTTACATATGCATATTTATTCACATGTAGTGTACGCGTATAGTGTATAGTTTTATTCTGTTAGTGCTACCCAAAGCATTTTTTTTTTCATCGTGACTTTCTAGCAAGTACAACAATTAATAGTTTGAATACTACACAGCTCTACAAAGAACATAATCCGCGTTTTAGAAAAAAAAAACACATTAATTTCGATGTGCTATTATGGGCTGCTTTGTTCTGTAACTAACAAGATTGAATAAATCTCTTGAATAAGATGCAATCTTCGCTCTTTTTTATCATACATATATGTAAGCACAATTAGTGCTGTATCTTTATTATTCAACATTTGGTGCGGTTTGTGCATGGCAATAGAGTGACGCAACCGTTTAGTCATTAAGATTACTTAATACGAAATACCTGTTTCAATCTCTCACAAGATAAACCAGTCCGTCATGTGGCTTGTACGAAGGAAATAGCATTTCCTTTGTACACACGCAATAAAATTAATTAAAAACGGCTTTGTTGTGCAAGAGGGAGTAAACCAGTGTAACTCTTGACTGTTAATTTACTATAAAATCGTCCTGGTTCCAGAAAACTGAATGGACAACATACACATATCTCACATGCTATAACCTCTATACTCGCACCTAAATGATCTCTATAACAAATAGGAATTAGTAATATGAAACGAAGTTCACACTGATTTACTAGCATAGTAGTGCAAGTTCTATCCAAATTTTAGTATTCTGCTAATGGTAAACAGAAATATAAACACCTATACGATTATACTTAGATATTCTCTGTTTCAGTGCTTATATCTTAATATTCTTATTATAAGTTTAATTTCAACAAGTTCTATTTGGCCATAACAATTCTTAATGGAAAATTTTGTAGGACTAGATTGCTTCTTTCATCGGTCTTTATTACTTGTTGATACCTAAATTTTACTAATATGTTAGTAATGTGTTACATGTAATATGTATTCTGCTCGCAATAATTGTAAGATAAATTATTTTGACTCTTTTACTGTCGCTCAGAATTAGAGTTTTTGTATGTAGGTAGGCTCAGATGTGTGTATAAGTGTTTAAAATCATTGAATCAGTTAAAATTGTCGAATAGCAATAAATAAATACTGTTTAAACAATAGACTAAATAAGGCTACTATTTTCCAGTTTAAATGTAAGTATTCTTCTTAATAATGTATTTCCAAAATTTATTACGTAGGGTACATACCTAAAATCAAGACTTAAATTTCGTTGATGGTTACTGAGTCTAGTTCTTGCAGTAGTTGGAGTGTATCCTCTCCCATGAACCGATGGCACGTTATCCCTGAGTGCATACACCTTCTGCCTCTTCATCGTAGCCATGTCTTTAAGAGCCCCAGAAGGGGCAACTTCTTCCATTATTTATATCAATGTAATATTCTCATGACAGCGCTGATATGGTACTATTATGGAAATCCAGGGATACACAGTATAAATCAAAACACAACATTAATTTGTTTGAGAAGTGATCCTCTTAATATCATTAAGTTATTAGCATTCTTCTTTGGGAAAAAAACCGTTTTATTAGTCAAATTGACAAATGTCACAAGTGAATGTCAGAAAGCGTATTATAAATCCTTTGCCGCAGAGATGAAAAATATTGTAGTCTGACTGTAGTATAAAAAACTTCGACACACAAACAGTTATGGGCGTGCCTGATATAGCGTAAAATTTTGTAAATTCTTGATACATATGCACTTTCCACTTACATATCGTGAACGAACTTAAAGGCCACAAAAACTCCCATTTTTTCCTATGACTCGAGTTTCTAAAATAACTATTACTGCTATCATGAACGTTTATTTATAGTCGTTAAGGAGTATTGCATATTGATCTCGGAATTAACAAACATATTTTAACCAGAGTAGGTAATAACAGGGTTTATTTTCACTACAAATATCACGGCACAAATCTAACTTCACTGCTACATACCTCGCAAAACCCAAAACACAACTGCCACACAATGTGGGCGCCATCGTACGCTTTCGGTAATTGGTGGGGACGGCAGCATGACCAACCTTGTATTCAAACTTCCCTAGCGTATTTTGTGGTCATGTAAATAACTGCTCTGTTTAAAATAACCGGCGAGTTGCAACATTACGTATTTATAATTCCTAGTTAGACGTTTATTTGATACTTTTATAACTATCCGTGATAGAATTATTGTTTTAAATTGAAATTCTAGCACCTAAAATGTTTTTAAGTTGTTTTAATCCTTAATAAATTTAATATGATAAATAGGTGAAACAGAAAATTGCACCTTCGGAAGAATGTGTATGTTCTATAAAAAGTTCCGGGTTGTTTTCGATGTAATTACAAATTTATTAAATTCCTGAGATGAAAGTTTTTTTTAACATTCTACACATTTTCCGGTAAATGGAAGAACACTGACCTCGCTTTGTTTGAAAGTTATCCGTAGCACACAATTTAAATTTGTAAAAAATATACCTTTTACAGCTAAATGTTTAAAGTAGGTAACATAATGATTGGGCTTATAGATTTTATTTTAACTATACGCGTAATGTCTTAAAATCTAATAGGAGAAAAGAGCCCACTTTAATGGCATGTATATGTAAGTGGGCCGCTTAAATTTAACAGCTCTCGAATTAGTTTTATAAAAGAGCCCATAAAATGACACTTTCGTAGTTGCTTCAACCACATTTAACATATCCTGTTAACGTCAATATTAAGCAGCTGTATGCAAGTATTACATATGTATTTTCTGAAAGAGAGTTCAAGTAGGAATAAAAATATATAATTCGGTGAATGGATGAGTTTTAACCGACAAAAGTTTGGGCTAATTGAAAATCTAAGTTTTCTCACTTTCTTCTTCAAAAATTGCTCTCTTTTTTCGCCTATAAATTAGTTGTGTCGCATTTCATCGTAAAAACATTATTTGCCGATTATAGAAAAAAAATCCTACAAATTTGATACCTCAGCCTTTTTTGTACAATGAATAGCAACAGAGCTATGTATCTCCTAAAAAGAATATAATTACAGACGTATTTGACAAAATTTTCAGTTCTCATTTCAGTTCAGTTTTTATTTGCAGTTTCTTTGCAATTTAATTTTGTATAACACTCGATTTTAACATGATAGCCTGTAAGCTAGTATATCCACAACGCAACAATTTGTAGAAAATTTTATTCCATAATACAGTACAATATGTTTTATTAATAAAAAAATTTAATTGACAATTATGTTATAAAAAAATCTCTTTATAACAAATTGTCTTTAACGTTTTATTTTTTTTTTAATTCTAATTACCGATATAATGTTACTGTTTAGCCAGTTAAAGATTTTAATTAATTGAGTAAATGGCTATACGAATATTATTTTTCTGGTGTTCCTTTCATTATAAATTTGAAACTTTTAACAAACATTGTACTCTTCAGGATATAGTAGTAAAGTAGATATTGTAATGCTGTTCAGATTACATTGTTTATGTTAAAAAAAAATAAATAGAGAAAATATTACGTATTCTATAAATAAATAAATAAATTATTGAGTAAACCGGTAAACTTACCTACGCGTTATCGTGGGTGAGATTATTGCAAAATTTTTAAAATATGATTTATTTATGCTACAACAGTAACTTACATTTTTTTATATTTTTTTAAATGTAATAAACAAAGTTTCTTCGTTATAGAATTTATTTAACATGATAGTCAGTGCAGAACTGATGATTACATGTGATAATTTGACATTATATGCTTACTATATATACATCAAAATTAGTGTCAAATTGATAAATACATAATTGTCAATCATTTGTTTCATGTATTATTTCAGCGTCATCTTTTTTTTTTTAATGAATTGCAGCAACTTCGAAATTTAAATTTATGAACATAAAAATGAATGTGCAAATAATGGAAAATATACGTAATTTATACCCTTAAGCCGGTTTTCCACCAAACGTACAAGTCAAGTTTCTGTTTTGTTCGTGTTTTTTAGAACTTCAAAAACAAATACAACAGAGAGACAAATTAAAAACTCTTGTTTCCATCAAGAGAATTATATTTTGTTTTAGTTTCGTTTTTGTTTTCTATCCATTTCAATCATTGATGGTAGGATATTGCTTGATTGTTTTATTCAATAACAAATTAATGTCTTTAGAGATAACAACTCTAATGTTTTGTTTGGATTTACTTATTGGGTTTGCGAAAGGAAATATATTGATGAGTATAAAAATCATTATAGTTTGAAAAAAGAAAGCGATCTCAACACAGTATTGCTTTACATCACTTTTATCCAGATAAAAAATGTGAATTGATACAAAATCGACATATGACTATGCTTCTAGTAAAACGAAAACATATTTAAACTAAAAAACACAATACAACTATTTCCACTAGGCAGACATGAGTTCATAAATTTGTCGAAACCTTTTGATGTTACCGATTTCGTTCGGGACACCAAAAATAAAACAGCAACAGTCGCCTAGAACTAGAGTTCCGAAAAAGTTTGTAAAAAGTTGCGGTTTTGTTTTTTTCGACATGTATTTTTGTTTTGTTTCTGTTTTGTCCATTTAGTGGAAAACCGGTTTTAGATAATGGGAATTGTACAGAAATGTAAAAGAGGATTTTAATGCGCTTACTAAGCTGTTATCGAAAAATTTCAAACTGTAGCAGAAACATATACATCAACTCACATACTCTTTCAGTAATAAATCAAGGTGGTACAAGAAAATAATTATTAGAATTATAATAGGAGAAATTAATGAAGAAATGAAGGTTGTGAAGATACTAATAATATTAGTACTTACATTTAATTTTAAATTGAATGAAGTATTATCCTAATTTAGTGATACTGAAAATCCAACAGAACGTTGCTGAAAGCTAAAAATAATAAGGTATACTTTTCTTGCGGTGCTCGCAGGACTGATTTTGAAAAACCAAAATTTACATGTAGCAACATTGATTTGAGCGGTAATTGAGAGTGCACAGTAAACCGTCGTATGAAGTTTTGTGTTCTTATTTTTTTTTTTGAATGTTGAAATTGAAAGCCGTTGGTTTCAATACATAATTGTAGTCTTCGCGGTATATCCTAACAGCCACAAATATACCAGAGATATTTTTAAAAATATATTTGATAAATATTTTTCGTGAGAGGTTTTTAATAATATTTTTTATATTATATCTAAATATAGGTAAAATATACAATTGAAATATTTACTCCAAATTTTAAACCAATGTAAGTTTGATATTTTTTAAAATATTTGTAAAATATTATTTATATAAAAATTGAGATTTTTTTATGCAGAATGAACTAAAATTATTTGTGACAGTAACCTATATATCTTGGTTGTTTAGAATGTAATGTATGTATCGATAACGAAAAGCTATATGAAAATTTCCCGGAAAATAAAAAGAACAACATACCTGAAGGTGTCTAAAAGAGAAGAACTTGTTTCTTCACACCCACCATACAAGTTAATGATCAATAATGCCTCAAAAATATAATATAGTAAATAAAATAAATAATTAAAATCAAAAAATGGAAATGTATTCTAAAATTAGATAATGTAGAAGTATATATCGTTCTGGATTATGAATTATATTATTGCTTTTGCTTTGGTGTGAATGGATGCATATAGGAGTTACCTCGCTTCAATTATTTTAGTTCCTACGTAATATAATTAACTTTTACGTAAACGCAAATATATTAATAGAAGTTACAGAGCTCAACTTAAATACTAACTAAATCATAATTTTAGATATATATTATCTAATTTAAACTAACATTTTAAATAGGTACTTAATATGTTGCATATTTTTTCTATTTTATATTATTAGTCCTATGCACTAAATGTACAAAAGCAAAAATTAAACCTTTATATTTTTATATGATATAAATATTTACAGTAATACAAAGCAAAATATTCTTGCAGAGCTAAGAAAAATATATTGAGAAATCATTTGCAATAAAATATAATTAATGCTATATAACGTGCATATTTGCAAAACTTATTCCTGATATATTTTCTATAATATATATTATATATATCCTGATATATTTTATATGTATATTATGTTAGTATAACTAATATTCAAGAAAGATTTAATATTTTCCAAATTGAAATATTAAATAAATATAGTTGGCTACTGGGGTTTCAATCACTTGCTCCAGTACTTCTAGTGTATGTTTCCAACATACGTCTATTCATTCCCTCATTTCGACGGCATTTAAGGAAAGCTTATTATGATAGAAAAAAAGTTATCGTTTTCAGAAAAAGGTTGAACTTTTTTAGCAGTGTGATATTGGTGCAGAATAGTTTTCTTTACAACTGAAAGAACGGTGGCTTGGGATATTTATTGTAACAGCTAACTGTCTAGTGCTAATTGAGGGGTGCCAGTTTACTAAGTTTAAAATCTGTTCTTCTCCTTCAATGCATCTTCGCCTTGGTCTTTTAGCATTTTGATGACTTAAGGAGGTCGGTGCTTATTGTTATTTAATAGGAAAAACTGTATTCTTTATGTTCCTTTTTCTCAGCTGTTAATTAATTGTATTGTCATTTTTCTTTTTTTAATATGTACATAAGCGCATGAGGTTCAATCAAGACTGACAACTTTTAAAAATTTTATTCGGCAAGGCCAGAAAAAAAAAAATTGAATTTCAAAAAGAAAACATCTATTTTTGTAACTTCTCTTTTTCAAGAGATTTTTTAAATCCTCAGCTATAAGTTACCTTTAGATATCAAATACGGAAAATTTGAATCGATTTGATCGAGTGGTGTCCAAAACAAAGGAACATAAAGAATACAGTTTTTCATAGTAAATAACAATGAGCACCGACCCCCTTAATACAAACAAACTCATTCCCGTAAGACGTTGGTACAAACTTTGAAAGATATTTGTTGTAGGGTATCTCTGGTTTAGGTGGCGAGCTTCCATGCACCATAAACCATGTACTATATGTAGCTGTACTAGCATACTCGAGAAATAAAAAAAAATCCAAACTAACGAAAGAAAAAAACTAAAACGCTCAAAAACGTACAAGACTGAATAAACACTAAAATTAATAAAGAACGAATTAAGTGACAGAAACCTTACTTTTGATTTAAACTTGCTTAGGTCTTCGAAAAATGAAATCGAGTGTAAATTGTGGATGAATATCAATTGCATAAATTCAACTTTTGGCCAACATTACAATGTGAAAATCTGCGCAATATAAGTTATTGGAGGTTAAAAGAAGAGCATCTTACTATGATTTAGCCTTTTTGGCATATATGAGTTTTATATGTATTTAATTTGTATAATGCCAATAAATTGATATTATTATTATTAATTACTATTTTGAACGACAGAAAAACACGTTCAACATAAATAGCAAAGATAACGCAATTAAATTTGACAGATCGAATTCATTCAACTATTTACGATTTACATTGCTATCTTGAATACTGCATTCACTGTATGTACTATGATTGCATATGTATTTTCAATGAAAATATGTTAACAGAGAAATGTTAGAAACGAGATTGTGATGCGAAAGGATTTTCAATATACTACTCCACTTACCCCCTTCTGCTTCTTTTATAGCAAGAAGAATTACATGAAAATGCATTTTAAATAACCGAATATTGAAACTTTTAGAGACTTCACATAGGATATCAGATAGATTTTTCAATCAAAATGAACAGTTAAGAATTAGGTAGTTCGCAAAGTGGAGATGGTTCGCAAACATCTACGCGCCCTGTAGAAATGATAATAATCATAACAGTACTAAAAAATGTAGTAGAAATGTTAATCGAAATAGACAAAATAATTATAATAATTCTCAAAATACGGTAAACAAATATTCAAATTTTAATAAGAGGATAGGTGACCTGATTCATCTATTATAACCATGCATTACCTAATAAAAAATAATTTAAGAAATTAAAATGTATAGATCAAAATAAACCTGCAGAAGAAACGAGTGTGCACTCATTGGCGGCGATGATATATTTCGAAAGCGGTCCTAGTCGGGATTCATACGTGTACGCTGCCGTGTTAAGGATAAAGGCATTTTTGCTATAGATACTGTTTTATCATATAACTCTAGATAAAACAGTCCTCTATTCTTCTGTTAAATTCAAATGGCTTTGTGGATATTTACTGGATATTTAGTTTGCGCGCATTTACAGTTTTTGTTATCTTTTTGCACTAACAAGTCGTTAAAACAGTACTTCCAGAAAAAAAGAACAGATACGACCTTTAGCCTTAGTAGATGCATAAATGTCAGGATGGATTGATGACGAATCGATCTCGTACTTTGCTTAATACTTAATAGGTTTCTTAACCGATTTCCGATGTTAGAGTACACTAGCACTATTATTAAATACATTGTTTGCAATATCACCATTTTACCTTACTGTGTTTATGTGTGTAGAAGATGTGTTAACAACAATCAAAGCTGGTTAAAGGCACAACCTGACGTATCACGCAAATTTTTAATCCCGAACCCTACGCTACTGCAAAAGCATCAGCACTTGATCGAAAGCACAGAATATCTACAGGAAAAAATAAAAGTGATGAGGATTATAATGCTAAAGAAGCTGTTAGTGTTGATGGTGAGTATGTAGAATTTTAGGCAATGTATGTGTTAGTGAAGAGGAGAAAACAGATTTTGTTAAAATCGATAACGTAGAAATTGATGCTGGTAAGTGAGCAGGTTGAATTGTCGAAGAGGTTAGTGAAATGGATAAATTTGATGATGTTATTTGATAGTACATAAAAATTAACCTTTGAAAAGATAATGACATTTCTATAGTTCGCATTTATCGTTTGAACGTTGAAGCAAACTTACTCCTAATCCAAGTTAATTACTTTCTAGTTACAGTCAGACTTTACTTCATCGTCAGCTGTGTCACACGCTGTATAATATATATTACTACCGTCAAACGGGATTAAATGAATGAAAAATATAAATTTTTCGTTAATATTTTTATAACCTTTGAGAAATTATTTTTTTTAAAAATAATTAAAAGTTTATTCATCATTTACTCAACATAATCTGCATTTGTTACTGCTACAGAATAAATATACCAATCTTTGTTGGCCAAAGCGTGATTCGTTTTACCCTATACATTGGCGTAAAGTGAATCATATTATATCCTTTTCACTTTTGGATGGTTCTGGGTAAGAAAATGCGCATGAAAACAGCGTCGAGGGAAAAGAAAGTCGAAAAAAGAGAAAAGAACTAAACTGAAACTTAAAACAATCCTCTTCTCTAATTGCAAGTATATGTAGTTCCCTTTTAAGCGACTTCACCGTTGTGTTTGTACCATTTTGTAAAATTGATACTCTGCGTCAATTTCAGATATTTGGGGATAAACAAAATATCTTTTAGAAGAGGAACTAAAGTCATAAAATAAATATTAAATTAGAATTATTGCGTAATACAAAACGTTAACTTATCGTTAAAATAGCCTTATTACGAAGTTTCAATATCATCAACAACTGATTTGACTAATTTTTAATTCATTTTCGCTTTGATTCATCATTATTCCATAATTTGTCTATGTTTTTAAAAAATAGGAGTTAAGTTTAACATATATAGGCTGTCCCACCGAAATGGGTCATTAGAATTTTTTACTTATAGTAGGAATTTGATTTTGAAACTTGCAGAGTTGTCATGGCCGACTATGATCTGTTTAAAGAAAATATTTTCAGCTCTATAGAACTTTTGGTATATAGGACGTCAATATCAACTTTCTTATTTTAAATGGAATGGTGTAATTTTTATGGGTCTAGTGCACTACTCGCATTATTTGTCATGAGTTTCTATGAAGTTTCCTATTCTTAAAGGTAATCCTTTTTGAGATATTTGTAATTTTCAAAGTTTTGACGTTTGCACTCTTCCCAATAAAATGAAATATCTCATAGGCTATTAAACATTAAGATATTCTACTGATGTGGATGTAAGTACACGGTCGTAGCTATTGACTGCGACAGTAGTAACTGCAATATGCTATACAAGGTATTCAGAAACTCAAATCCAATGTGGATATCTTAAAGTAAAAAAAAACTTTTTTTCAAATGGAACGTGACATTTTTCAGTGCAGTATTGGATGCAGCGCAAGATTCTACATCGATTAGTATTGAGGTTTAGGATACCTATTACCTATTTCTGATAGTTTTTGAAATATTCACACTTATTTCATAAAACCGGCAGAAATATGCTAAAGTTCCTACCGTTAAGCATATAGTATTTTTCAAAATGATACATCATCTCTTCTTGCATGCATTTGTATTATGTGCAGTTATCGCTGTCGCAATCTATACCTATGACCATGTTCTTGCATCCACATCAGTAGAATATCTTAATGTCTGATAGTCTATAAGATATTTCATTTTATTGGAAAGAGTGCAAACCTCAAATTTTTGACAAAATTGTAAATATCTCAAAAACGATTAGCTTTAGGAATAGGAAACACTCCATTCCTTTTAAAATAAGAAAGTTGATATCGACACTCTCTACACCAAAAGTGTTATAAGGCGGCAAATATTTTCTTTAAATAGATCATAGTCGGCCATGAATACTCTGAAAGTTTCGAAACAAAAATTCCTACTAGAAGTTCGGAAAATTCTAATAATCTAGTTCGATGGAACACCTCTATAACTGTGACAATATTTTAATAGTGCATATTATTCCTAAAGGGTTAGAGAAGCAATATCTAACAACTGATAGACCGAAAATCATTCTTAATGCTATTTGCATTGAAACGTTTAACCGATTTTTGAATTAACATGTTTAATATATCTGGTTCTTCCATGAAGGAATGAGCAACGCATGCGATACCTAGCCCTATTACTTGGCTGACCAGAAACATATGATAGTAATATTATCGGTACCTTTGTCTCACTGATCGCTGGAGACGCAAAAATTTGCGGTATTCACCGAGCGATTCATTTAACCCGCTGTGATTCACTTAACCGCGTTTGACGGTACTTATCTGTATGTTGTACTTTCATATCTGTTCGACAAAAATGACTTTTACCAATCGAGACGCGGAAAAACATTGCTTCTATAATTTTACTGAAGGATCTGATTACGTATGTACACTCGAATTCATAAAGGAGCCTATTATTATAAGCAAATTTGAGGTTACTTTGACGTTGTAAAACCAGCTAGCGTGCTTTATAACATTCATAACCTTGTTTATATGTAACTGAATAATGTCACAATTTTTTTTTTAATTATTAACATTTTGCCACAACATTTTGATGTTTGCCATGTTAGGATTAGGGTTCTCCAAAATTTATAAACAGGCAATATTCAGTGTAAGCTTTTTTTATGAATGCAAGTATACACCGCAGAATACTTTAAAGTACAAAGAAGAATACACTTCCAGGATTAACTTTTTAGGTGCAGATGAAAACAAACATAAGATATATAACAATCGTAAAGAGCGCCGCTGATGCGTCAGTCTAGGCATAAAGTCCAGAAGTGCGCCTTATCAGTTATAAATTTGTCACAGTAGCTGATTCATTCCGATAATTTTGTTTTCTTATATCATGATATTTCTAATAATGTATGAAGTAAATTAGTGTTGACTAAAGTATTAGCAAAACGTAAAAGAAGATTAGCAATAAAAGCATTATGCATATAATATACATACATAATGAACAATATTAAAATTCTATAATTTATTATTTTCGTATTAGTGGTTCCAATTTCTTATAGGAAGCACGGTATTTATTATCGATATCCCAATCCAAATCCATACCCATCTTTTAATTTTTAGTTGTAATACGAGTCCAAATCACTGCATTCATTTCTTCAAATTTTAAAATGACATTTTAAATTACTACAACAATCTTCTTTCTTGGTAAATCTAACATGGTTGAATAGTTCAAATTACAATAGAACCATAACAGTTGTTTCTGTAATCCATTTAACATTTCAAACTATATGAAATGAAATGGTGTTTGAGCTGTTTTCAACTCATACTCTAATCCATCGTCAAGCAATCTTGTCATGAATTTCAAACTATACACAGTTTAATCAATTTTTGAGTTATCCACAACAATTTAATATTATTTTATCTTTTCAATTAATATTACAAACACATTGCTCACATTTAAAATAAAAAAAAGTGTTCATATTACGGTTTTATATTTTTTAATACTTTTTCTTCTCTGGGTGCACTTACATATAATATAATAACAGGTACCGTAAGTAAAATGTAATGTACTTGTATTTTCAATACATAATAGAAGTAGTTATACGTCAACAACCAAAGACGATTTATCAAACAATGCAATTTTAAGTATTTTTTGGCATCAGTGTTTACAATATTGTGGAATATTCCTAGCTATATAAAATTGGTCTTGCATTTTTCCTTTTGCCGTAATGCTGAGATGTAAGCAAGTTGTGCTTCAGCATAAGTCTTGCTTATGAAGTATTGTATTGTTACTACAAACTTTCACTGTAAGTTTTACGTAGCCATATCTTTTAATTGTATGCTCGAACATAGTATTAATGAACATGCATATTCAGTTTGCAACTCCACACTTTGTTATTCAATTTTATCTTGAATGTATTAAGATCTATTGTTTTATCTTTTGACATTTATTGGTATCATCGTTCAATACAATCATCTATATGGAATGTGCGCACATTTGCGTATGATTCGAAAGAAACAGTTGGTTATTATTTAGTAAATAAGAAATGTTTTGAATTCTGTTACAAATACGATAATAATAACTTCAGGCGCTTGTATTTTCAATTACGTTTGAATGAACTACATTGTAATTGAGAGAATGATATGATTTAAATAAGCAACTGCATTACGCATATATTATGCACTATCGCTATCTTTTGGTACCACTACATGGAAAAACCTATTTGTTCAGGACACCAAAATAATTTCAAACAAATTTTATCATGAAAATTTAGTTAATCCAACAAAATATTTCGTGATTTCAAATAAATAAAGAGTGAAATGAACAAATAATTAGATTGAATTAACCAACTATTTGTTGCCCATATTTAACTCAATATTTAGTTAACTCAAAACAAAATTTGGTATTATCAAATAAATCGGTTTTTCAGTGTAGTACTATTATCTGAATATGTATGACTAATCTATCCATTTTCATTTTTAGGGTTTTTTTTTGCAAAATATAAATGAGTAGTAACACCGGAAGTAGTAGAATATAACAAAAACTCACTGACGCTACCAGACATCTGCTAATGTTCCGGAAATATGTATCTATATAGTACAGGGAGTGTGAGGATATTTAAAACAAATCGTGAACTAAGGGAACGGGCACAGCAACATAGTTCAGCATGTTAAGGCACAGAGACTGAGATGCTTACGACATGTAAGATGCCAGAATACAGATATTCCAGAAAATTAGATATAGTGGCAGCAGACTAAGCTTTGCAGGTGATGGACTGGAAAAAGTGCGTTACAGAACAAAAGTCAAAGAAGGAATTGTGAAGAACATTGAAGAAGCAGAGTGATAAAATAAGCCATGGTGCTTAAAGGCCTGTAGAACTAGTGTGTGACAGTTTTGTATCAAAAATAGAATGATAACATTTGCAAGAAATTTTATTAACATGTAATGCGAAAAAGAAATGTGTTTGGCTACCCCGTAGTTGAGTACACTCCTATACACGTCTAGACATGGACAAAATGAGATGACTGTATCTGCTTGTAGCACCTCGTTCTAAGCAACTTTGTAGATTAACTGTGTCAGAGTCTATGAGGGATGGTGCAAAGTGAACAATCTTTTCCGCATGATATCCCACACGTATTTAATGGAGTTTAAATCCAGTGAACGGGGTGGCCACGGCAAAACATTAACGCCTGCTTCTTGGAGAAAGTTCATAGTCCGATGAGCAATATGCGGACGTGTGTTGTCTTGATGACAAAGACGTGTGGGCGGCCATTTAGATAAGGTAGCAAAGTGGGTTGTAGGACATCATCAACATAACGCGCAGCTGTCATACTACCTCGAATAAAGAGAAGTGGTGATCGGCTACCATAAGCTACCGGAATACCACCCCAAACTATTACTCCAACAGTGCTGTGTACGGGGTGATCTAAATTGCTTGTCAGAATAGGGCATCTCGGTAACCGCAAGAGATAGGAAAAAAACAGGTGGCCAAGTCTCGATCTCTTTTCCCAGATACCCTCAATGGCGAAAATTAAAATTAGTTATATTCTTTTGTTTTTTAGTTGTAGCCAAAAACTGATTTTTTTCCAGAGTGCCTAATAACTCGTTTGACTTTAATGATACGAAGAAACTGTTTTAACACTTTTACGAGTAGAATTGCCTAGTTAAATCAGATTTTAACTTTATGCGTTCATTTTTCGCCTGCGGCGTAAAGTTGATTTTTTTTTAATGTAAGCGATAGTTGGCAGTGGTATAGTTGGAAAGAGGATTTTTCTCATTTCAAAAATATATGGTGTATGGAGTAGATTTCCACCACTTATCTAATAAAATTTAAAAGTAAAAATTATTTACGTTGCTAATTTAGTAGTCCATGACAAACACAAACGTGAAATAAACAAACATGATCACTGTTTATTAGACAATTGTTTTTTATTCAAGTAGAAATGTAAAGTAACTATAGAAATTTGTTACATCAAATGTTCAAACTGCAAATCAGTTAAAACAGTTTTATCGTACCATTAAAGTCAAGCGAGGTATTAGGCATTCTGGAAAAGACGAAAAAAACAATTTTTAGCTATAATTCTAAAACAAAAGAATATAGCTAATTTCAGTGTTCACCATTGAGCATATCAAGACGAATCGCACTTGGAAATAATCCACCACTAACCCTCCAACAACTTAAAGAACGAATTCTACAGGGATCGAGGGAAATGCCACAAGAAATTACAAATAACTTTTTCTATGACAAATAGAATAAAATCATATATTAATAACAGGGGTGGTAATACGTTACATTAGAATGTTCGAAGACTTTCCGAATTTGGTTATTTGATTTCAGAGTTATAAAATACTTTATTTTTAAAACTTCATTTGTTGACCATGTATATAATTTTGAATTTCCTCTTCTCTTGGTTTTTAGGTCATAAATATTGAAAACATTAATGACTACTACAACGTTTCGCTTTATTTCAAAGTTTTTTCAAGTATATAAATATAAAATGTAAAAAGTGTAAATTATAAATAAAAGGTTTTTGTTTAATAAATGACAAAAAAAAACAATTTGTTATTTATTAAACAAAAACATTTTATTTATAATTTACACTTTTTACATTTTATATTTATATACTTGAAAAAGCTTTGAAATAAAGCGAAACGTTGTGGTATTTATGGCCTAAAAACCAAGAGAAGAAGAAATTAAAAAAAAAATACGTTATTGTGCTAATACACTTTTTGGTTTCTTCAATTAAATTGTTGATTAATAGAAACATCTAAGCACTTTAATTTTCTTGATATATTATAGTTTAGAAAATACAACAGGGGTGCAAGACTTTTGCAAGTTTGTGTATGCCGATATATTGTATGTATGTTTTTTATCGGTGTCTATTAAGACCTGTTCATACATATTGCATGGGAATGCAAAACTAACTTATCTACTATTCTGCGCTTAAATTCGTCTGACAGCAAATTGCTTATGAGGAGCGCATATACTATTAATAGTTTTGGAAAAGTGTCACTAAACACGTTAATGGGGTTTCATAATTAGTTACTTATTGCTCCTTAAAGATGACCTATACTGTAGGGTTTATGTTCATACAATAGGTAAATTACTAGTAGTCAATAACATGTAGATTCGTGCTGATACACATATAGCTTATGCCATGCTCTGTGTATACAACTAGAATAAAAACAGTAAAACAATACACGTACAAATATGCGCATGTACGGAATGGTACATGTTTGTTAGCAGATCTTGTGACAAATATTATGATTTTAGAAAACATGAAAATGTTTGTTTAGATTATACGCACGTGCTTTTTCAATTTCATGCATATTTCAAATAGTCAAACGTTTTAGTATACGATTTAATGTATGCATTCATTTCGTAATTTATGATGTATTTATGAATTACTGTAAAACTGTTACACAAAGAAAAATGAGTGCAAAAATAACTTGGAAATTTGTACATTTGTCTTTCTTTAAGCTTATGACTAGTGAGGTATAGAAATAGGTTAAATATGTTCATTTTAACTTTTATATACGTATTGTATAAGTTTTTTATGCATGAAAACATCAAATAAATCTCGGTAGTGAGCAATGCTGCAGGAATCTATAAAACATATGGGCTAAAAATTTGAATTTTAACGTGTCATAAAAATGCTAAAATAAATCGTAAACGCTATGATAAAAAAAAAGAACCTGGACCTATTTGACCTTTATATTACGCTATAAAAGTATCAGATTTCCAGAGAGAATATCTTTGATTTTGAGAAATACCCTTGATTGTTTTATAAGTGGGTACACTTATAGCAACTACATCTTTAAAAATATGTTAATATTGTTGCCAAGTGATTCATTTGGTGTCCACATATGCTCAAGTACATACATATATGATGTAACCTTTTCCGGATGAGACGAACTCTAAAAAAACAGAAATATGAGCGTTTTAGCAGAATGAAATAGTTGATAACCTTTGCATCCTGCATCACAGATTAATAATAACTGTGCATAATTATTATTAATCAGTAGTATCCCGTAATTATATTAATGAATTGTACAAATAATGGATGTTTACTACTAGTGCTTGCTACTAATCTGTATCATATCACTACTTGTAACAAGTTCGCGCGATGAACTACATAAGTATGCAATGAAACTTTTATTTAACAAATATCTGTGGAAAAAAGAAAATGTCCACTGTCTAGAGGTAGATATTTAGTATAGGATTACCATAATTTTTGGGAGCCTGTCGGGACATTTCAATGAAGTTTCTCTTTTTAGATAATGACGATCTGAAATGACATTATATTTGAAAAATATACTGCATACGGAAAAAATCAAGTAAAGAAGTCAACGAAATAACACAATAAAGTTAAATATTTGATTTTTTATTGTTGAATTTATGCCTTCGAATTGTAAATATCACTTTATATCAAATTCATTGTTTTCACATCAACATAAAATCTTGAAAAAATATTAAAAATATTCACTCCAATTAAACGTAACAAAAGAAATGCATGTATTTATTATAGCACGCGGTTGACCTTTCGATGTATCAGTAATAGCTGGTCAACTGTAAGTAGGGGAGATTGCTTTAAACTCTTAGGACGTCCATTTAATTATGGCAGTCCGAGAAATGTTAATTTCTACTAAATATTAAATATCTGATTACTCTATAAAGTTTTAAAAATTATTACAAAGTTTCATAATTGAAGGGATTAGAATAAGAAGGGTACACGTTCATTTTTTGTAATGAGTGCTTATTTTTTTACAAAAATAAAAAGCTTACACTAAACACAACTTTAGAACTAGAATTCTCTTACTTTTTAATTAATCGTTAGTTAATTAAATTAATTATTAAAGCCAGAAAGCCATGCTAGGATACATTCATTAATTAAAAAAATGTTAAAACATAGAATTCTAATTCTAAAGTTCTGTTTAGCGTAAGATTTTTATGTTTGTAAAAAAAACAAGCACTCATTACAAAAAAATGCACTCGCACTCTTTTTATTCTAATCCCTTCATTTAATATCACAAAAAGCAACTATGTTGTCTGCAAGTGGACAAGACAAACAGTGTACGTGTTTTAGGTAATTAACGTTTTGCACATCCTGATCCAGTCTATTTTTAAAGGCATTTCTTCATGGTACTCGAATTGTTGATCTTTGAAGGTTACCAACTCTGTTTGTCAAGAATATTTTCCTATTTAATTCAAAACAATAGAAAAAGAACTTTCTACCATTTCTTTGCCTTACCATTCACATATATATTTCATAAACAGCAGTGTTTGTTTAATAATAATATAATAATATCGGATTCCTTTATCGATAGTAATAAGTGTGTTCTACGAACGTTGTTTCATATACATGTATTTATAGCCCATAAAGTCATAACACATAACATAATAGGCTAGATTGGGTATAAAAATTGCTTGTATCTTGTCCGGATGCTTCACGGACGATATCATTTGTTTTCCATTTTATAAGCAGCCATGCGAGAAGTCGCGTCGTTTGCGTTTCCCGTGACATATTTCAACAAATATAATACATGCGAGATAATTGTAACAGAATTGATCCAAAAGTAAATAAAATCTTGCTACTTTCGGTTTCATGGCTGAGTTCAACTAACTTAATTTATTATTATCCAACAGAAGATTTGGCAAATTTTTCAACGAAATTTGGTACGTATTGCTGTGGACGAACACCTTTGAGTTCGCGAGAGTTTTTTTTTAAGCGGCACAGATGTTAATTTTGATCCCGATTTACCTTTCTCGATGTCGCGTAGAAATTCTCACAAACATTTTTATTTTGTAATTAAGTTTTTTAATTGAATTGATTTGATGGTTTGATTAATTTTATGTAATTGTTCAGTTAATATTAAATTCAGTCTTTTGTACATTTTGCATTTACCAGGAGTGTATATAGTTCATTGTGTTATTCTAGTTTTTTCTTTGCGATTCGTGCGACTTTGTAGCACGCAGATTTATTTTATATATATTACCGTGTTTGGGCCTCTAAATGGAGAGTTCTTTGACGAGATGTCGTGTAAGTAGATTGTTATTTGATTTTCATTGCTGTTTTTTGATTTTTCATTATTATATTTGAATTTTGTTCGGTTAAATTGAAATCTATGTCTTGAGTCAGGGAACTCAGTTAGATAATAAGAGTTGTTGTAGTTTTTGTGCACAAATTTGTTATAAAATCTGTTATTATCATAATTTGTTCTAGATGGGATTGTAAGTTTTAAGAGTTTTATTCTTTTTTCCGTTGTTAGTTTTCATATTAGTTTTATTTATTAATCACCTCGGTGATAGGTGAAAAGAAAGCATTGTGCTTGTGGTTAAATTTCAATTTTGTAAATTTATTTGTTTTCCACGTTTAATGTTAATTTTAGTTGTTTTAACCTTGAGACCACGTGGATTATTTGAGAAGCAGAATTTTTCTTCTAGAACAAATCTACCATTTTGTTTGTTAGAGGATTTTGAATTGTCCTTTGTAAATGTAAATTCCGGCAGGTTTTATTTTTGGCCAGGACTTTCAGTCGTTGGTTTTGTTTTCCCTGCAATTTGTAATTAAATGTTTTTTTTTTTTTTTTTATATAATAAATTTTAATTACTTTCACCCACATTTTATTTTTATGATTAGTTCAATCCTGAAAATAACCTTGAGATTATTAAGTTTTTTGCGCCCTTTTAAATTTTTATCCACTGAGCTAGTTGATTTAATTTTTTTTTTAATTTCACTTTTCACATATGCTGGTACCTTCAGTTCACAGCAGTATGTAAAAATGTTTTTCAACGTCTGGAGGATCGCATGTGACATGCGGGACGAATTGATGTTATTGATCTTCAACACGCACAATAACTATTGTATCTGTATATGTATATATTGCAAGAGTGATATTCTGTTCTTGCTGTTTTACAGCTGGCCTTCCAATCCTATTCCTTTCAGAAAGTGTAGGACATCAGAAGGCCCCAAGTTAGGTAAGTCTCCCTCTTCGATTTCACTTGCTCCCACAGGTGCAACGCCCTTGAGTTGCACAGTGCTACGCAATTTGAGAGAAGATGGATGTCATCCTGTTCCCCAATCTGCTCCAGTCGTTTTGCTCTTCCTTGTGAGGTACTCTCAGTTTGGAAGTGGAAGGCTTCTTATGGAGGTCCTGCTCCAATTCCTGTTTATTAGCGGTGTCGTCCTGCTAATAAATGTCCTTTCTTTATGGTTGATCCTACGAGTAGTTAGGAAAGAAAAGGTCCACTTCCACAGAGCCCCGCATGCAGGGGATAAGGCTAAATACAATGGGGTGCGCCAGTTGCCTCAAGGCTGGACTAGTAGACTGGTCTTCTATCCCGCCACGCATCCTATCAGCCTAGTCCGCCACCTTATAGGATTTAGGTTTTTGTTGAAGTTGTCTCCTCTCGGTCCGTGCAGTTAAGCCAAGACCCTCCATCCCATTCGGGACCTGGTTTAACACTTGGGCTTTCGGTAGCCGAAAGCAACAACTGGCATCGTTGTAGAACCCTGTGCAAGCCCTTAGCTACGAGACAACAGCTCGGGCGAGGGAGGAGTGGTTCACGGCAACGGTCTTCATTCATCCTGCTCCGGTTTTAAGCAGAGAGGACGAACTTATAGCGCCATTAACCATCTCGTCTTGAGCGAACCCTGACAAGATGGCCTTTCCCCTATCCACCACCTCGGGGACGCGCCTGGTAGGTACTCCCAACCCCAGGACAATAACCGTTACTGGAGTGTAGAAAATCCAAACGTGGTGCGTCGACAAGGATTTCAAAATCGCTTTTCTGTTAATGCTTGGGTCGGCATAACTCTGGACATTTATTAGATCCTATATTCTTACCACATGGTATCAATCGCGATAATTTTCTTAATTTCCTACAAGACGCATTGCAAAATCTGCTAGATAATCTACCACTAGCACGACTACTAAATTTATGGCTACAGTTAGACGGAGCGCCTGTTTATTACGCTGTGCAAGTGAGAACGTGGTTGAATAACAATTTTCCCCAAAGATGGATTGGTCGTGGAGGTCCTATTAATTGGCATCCGCGATCGCTAGATCTTACTCCTCTAGATCTCTTTTTATGGGGCTACTTAAAAAGCGAATTATTGTTGCCGCCGAAACGGTAACTTCCGGAATATTACAAAACGTTCATTAGAAAACTGCTTAAGAAAGGATGAACAAAATTTCGAATATTTATTGTAAATTTACAATGTTAGTGTCAGTTTTATGATTTGAAATTTCATTAAATTTTTGGGTTTCTAATGGCTACAGTTTTATTGTTCATTAAAGTATAGTTTTATCTTAGCGACAATTACACAATGTTGCCGGATTGTTTAATTTTTGGATACCATTTTTTCTTTAAATTAAGAGCTCTAAAGAAATTCCGATTGCATTTTTGTCGTGAAATAGTGATTCTTTAGGGACTTCTAGGAGATAGTTCGGTGCTTTTGAATCACCTTGTATGCGTATCCATGGATGGAGTTGACAATAGGTACGATGGATGAAAAAAAATTAAATTGGAGTTTAATATTTGGGAAATAAGTCCTATTTGGTTTGAATTTTTTTATCGTTTTTTTTCGATTTTTTAAAATCCTGTTGGCCATCATATCAAAATATATCACAAGGAGTGCAGTAATAGACACATAAATATCTGATCACTCCGCACCACAAAAGATTTGATTATTTGGGGGCAATTGCCTACTCTAATAAGTTGATGGAGTTAATAGGTGGAAAAAATGATCACCATAACCTATGGTGTTGCATAAAATTAATTTAATTGTTGGATCAACATGTTTCATGCATTGAGAGGACAGTTAATTGCATTTGTATTAATAGAAATCGGTGTTTAATTCGTTTGTTTCGTTCAACCAAATTTTACTTTTTCGCCAACAAAAATAACAACATTAATGATAGAACGTACAAGGGCCTACCAGCAGGACGAAAACGATACAATGTAGGACGGTTGATTTTGACGAATATGAGCACTAAGCGTACTGCTAGCAGGACTTTCAATGCTAGCATTCGATTCCACACATTTCCAGCCCTTAGCGCATTTTTTACCACATCTTTACCTCAATGGGTAGGCGAGTTACGAGACGTTAAAGATCTGTTGTTTCTAAAATCGGAAAACCATGGATTCCGTGCGAATAATATTTGTACGAACAAAGGTTACACTGATCTCCACTTTCTATGAAAAGTTAGGTACTGCTGGAAGGACGTTCATGTCCTCGTTGAAGGACAAACTTATGCGCGGAAATGTGCCCCATTAGCAGGACCAGACCTGCTGTACAAAAGTACTTCCAGAAGAGCTTCCAGCAGGGCAACGACTTGTATATACATTCTATCATTAATCTTTAGGTTCCTTTAAACAAAAAAAACCTCTTCACCGTATTTAAACGAAAACTGTTTCTGAATTTACCATTTTTTTTTTTGTTGAACCAATGTATTATTTATATAATACATGTATACTTAGTGCATATAGCGCAGATGTTATATCGTTCCCGTGCAACGCCAAAGAAAATGAGTGTGCTAATGGGGAGTAGACAGTTTGATAAATTCGTAACGCTAATCATTTGCCTGAAATAATAATTTATTTTATTGTTATATGTAGTGTATCATTCTTTGGCAAAATACAGTGGCTGCAAATCTCAGAATTTAAGATGAACATATAGGTTTTTATTACAGAGGCTTGCGCATAATCAGATTTAGCTAGCAGAGCTTCCATCTTTTCTAGATATTTGTCTTTGCTCTATTCTTTAGAGAATAGAGAATAGAATATGCGCCTATAAGAACTGCAAATATTTCTGTAGTATAAGTAAAACACTTTGTTGCGTTGCTTTTGTATCACGCAAGCCTTCCACAATTACATTTTCTATTTTTTTACATCAAATGTAATGCATGCACATGTATGCACTACTAAAAAATGTTGTTAAAAGGCCCAAATTTTGAAATTGAAAGCGCAGGGTAATGAAACAAATAATTAGAACACTTTAACGAATTATTATTTAGAATGTCTTTAAAATAATGGCTTTGCTTTTTACTTATTTTATTATGATAACACGCAGAAAATCTAAACACAGCTATCCTCGGACTAATACAAATAAAGTAAATGTATCAATCTATGTTTAGTAGTTTGCATGATGCGCATACAGAGATGAAGCAGATATAAAATTTTATTGATTTGGATTAAACTATTATCAATCGCTCGTCAGTTTCAGCCCTATTATTTCTACACAATTCTTCATCATTCAATTAAAGTAATTATTGGGAATGGCATCTGGTGTATTCTTAACGAATTAGTTTTCGTAATATTTTACATTCTCTATAATAACAAGCGAGAAGCGGCTATGTCCAAATTCATTACGCCTTTCACTTTTTGCAAGACTTATTTCCTTGACTGATCCAATAATTCAATAATCGAACAAGGAGTGATATAATGTGGAGTGAATGCAGAAATTTATAAATAAAATGTGAGCGTGTACGGGTTTATTTGAAGAACTTGTGAAAGTGTTCGTTTTCGTGCGTGATATTATTTTACAATATTATACAGCAAAACTTCTTCTACATATCTTCAAATTGTTAAAATATTTTAGCTACGTATAACAAAAAAATTTAATTACATGTTTCATCAATACACATACATAGCTTGTCCTTAGTTGCTAAGAGGATAAGGATATTTAATTATTCGTTTAGATTATTTTTAATATTCTATTATCTCCAAATCTCCTCAGTGTTTCTTTTTGTAATTTATTAATACTATTTAAGACAATGAAAGCCTAAATAAAAACTATAGATGGATAAGCGACAGATAAATGACTAAACGAAAAATTTATGTATCTATATATTTATTTTAATTCTTTGTTTTCATTTACACCATTAATTACACTACCAAAAATACATCAAAGAACAGTGTCTTCTGTAACGCATTCGTATAATTTTGTGCTCTGAGTACTTTTTAGAATAAAAATAAATAGATATTCCTAACACATTTTGCCTGAAAAGTTACTACAATTACCGAATATCAAACAGAAGCGCTTGAAGTGTAGTTTATAATATACAATTTATTGCTCAATAGTTGATGCAATAATGGGACAATGTATAAACAAACTTAAAAAAGTAACAGTGATAATTAATTATGTAACAAATATTAATACTACACGGAGAAGCCGATTTAATTGCCGCAAACAAATTTATTTTGTTATCGTATAATTTGTTGATTCAAATGTAAAAATTCTTACTTCAATCAATCTCAAATAAAACGTTGTTGTTTGACAAAAATATTATTAATAAGTAATTTATATTAAATAAAAGTTATGAAATAATTCTGTAAAACGTCTCAGTATAAACAAATTAAAAGTGCTGTCGAATTTTTTATAAAAATTGTTAAGGACTGGAATATCATTTCATTTATATTTAAAAATGTATTTTGTGTCGTGTCTGGTGTATTAATATGTGTCGTGTAAATATTTTTTTATGTGTATATGAATTTTCAAAAATATAAATGTGTAGAATATGTATAAATTGTGAGTAAAATCCTGACGAACAAACATTAAAAACAATAGTAATTGTAAAAATGCCGGTATTGTTTCTACTTAACAAAGGCTCTTATAATGGAAAAGCAATAAATTTTATAAATAATAACAACTAAGTACATTAAACTTAACAAAAACTCCTTCCTAATTTAATAGATAAAATTAAAAACTGCATAAAAATAACAAAGTTAGTAAGTAGTTACCTAAGCACTAGAAAATAAGAACACAAATTACTTAAAGAAAACATCAACAATTTCACTTTAAGCGATAACAACATATAATATAATAAACATACTTAATTTAGTTACAAAACACAATTATTCATAACTTTTATTTAATATAAATTACAATTTTAATAATATTCAACCTATAATTTTTTTTATATATACAAAAAGAAACCATTTATATTTAACTTGCAGAGCCTGAAGATTGCCATTACAGGCCGAAACATGTTGCTCATGTAATAATATTAAATAAAATTCGAAACCAATTTTAACATTTTCTTACATCATATATAGTTACTTTCAAAAGTATTTGCATAATTTTCAAACTTATTTTAACATACTTGCACTTATTTTAGGCTTTTACAGACGGAGAACCATCATTGTCGCAACTCTGACATTAGAAAAGGAGCTTTTTGCTGACAATTAAACGGACCAGTATCGTTGCTGATAGGTCGCCGGTGTAGCAGTTGGAATAAAACTCAAATGAATATGATTGAAATGACGTGGAATATCAAAGATGGGTTCACAATTAAGCGCTAATAATTATATATTTACTTGCGTACCCAAAAGCTTTAATATCGTTGATTGTTTATATTGTATATATAATTGCTTTAACTAAATCATTATTTGTATGAATTAAATAATTTGTTAAATCATGCAGTATATAGTAACCTTTATCAAATTCTTTGAAAACTTCAAATATGCGTATATTTAAAACAACAAATGATTTTGTTATTACAAATATATTTGATGGTTACCCCTACAGTTTACATATTTAAAGAATATTATTTAGTCGCTTTAAAGAAATGAAATTGTTACAATAACTACTAAATATTAAGGAGCAAATATTTTGTTTACTTAAAACAAACAAATGAAATTGTTACTTTGAACAAATTTCTTTAACGCAACTATTTGTCATATAGTTGTAATAAATAATTATATAGCTAATTTGACAAAACATATACTTAGAACTACAAAATATGGACAACAAAATTATTGTTTGCAATAAACTAAAACTTTGTTTGCCGATATAGAAAGAAATAATTTACTTGCGTTGAACAAATTTTGCTTGATTCAAGTAACTTGGTTTTTCCGTGTATGCACACGGATGCATGATAAAGACCACCGTACATACATAACAAACAAAACTATAAATATTATAAAAGTGTAGCTGCATTACCTCCTTGCTTACTTCAAAATATCGCGCAAAGTGCAACTAAAAATATCGATATTATTAACAACCTGATTATAAGTGCTCCAACTACACGTACTATAAACAAAGAACCTTTCCAGCATGTTAGATCTAGGGCAATCGATATAAAAGGTAGATATAGATTTGGCGGACTGTGTCTGGGAATTAGCAAATTTAGTTACTCTAGTAAATATGAGCAGTCGATGTTATTGTTAATTGACTTATAAAGAAACGTCAACCGAGCTGTACTTCCGCGCAAATCTAGTAAATCCAACTCAAACGCTTCTAACAAAACAGCGGAAAACCAATGTAACGGTACTTACCATAGATTTTATACCACAGACTATTAACCAAACGTCTCTGAATGCTGTCACACTCCGCCTTATAATACGATTCAGATAAATTGGCGACCAGATCAGAGAGGCTAATTCTAGTTTAGAACGCAATAATGATAGAATTTTTAACATATTTACATTGATAAAGTGTCTCAAATTACGAAATACAAAACTTAGTGTCTTCATAGCAGAAGAATATACTGATTGAATATGTCAAGTAAACGAAAAAGCCGAGTCAAAATGTACACCAAAATCTATGACAGTTATATAGCAGTTTAGTACTGCGAACTGGATAGAATAGGCATGATCAATAGTGTGTTTACATCTGGAAACATCGCCGGTGAATATTTGGCTATTTAAACCAGGTGACAAATCATTAACAAAAAGTAGAGGCACCAAGTTTGAACATTGAGGAATCAAGACCTGCAAAGATAAGGACACACGCTTGTCTGCATGAATAACTGCAAGGCGCATTTGGTCGCGTCAAATCGTGGGAATCGCAACGTTCGTTCTGTACTTAAGTGTGTGTGTGTGTACGTGTATTTATCGGTATTTTTACAGAAAATAAAAGCTTTTTAATGATTACTTTGTGATTTGCAATAGTGAGGCTATGGCCCTGTGGCTCTTTAAGAGGAGCCCCCCTGGTAATAATGATGAAATTTTTGTGGTTACAATACTGTAAATTAAAATCTATATTCAATATGTTAAGTTACCCAGTGTCCTATTTCTCTACATACAATAACCGCATTACAAACCACAACCAAGCCTTAACGCAACTGCTTTGTAAATACGCTTAGGTGTCAGTAAATTAAAACTTAAAGCGTATGTTTTAAGAATCGCTATTGTTTTTAAAATCTTGATAATGGTTGTATAGTTTAACATGATTGTGCATCTGTTTGTTTCAAGTACTTAGAATGAGGTTATGCGATACTTTTGGCCTTTTTATAATCTTTTGTTACGTTGATCCAACAAAAATGAGAATACCTTTTTTTGTTAAATACCGCTCTTAATTAGAATGGAATATATTACTTCAGAAATAATTAAGAGAAGACCTTCGAACTCGTCCTTCGTAAGATAAATTTTAAATAAGGATAAAGATATTATTAAACCAATTTATAACTTGAATGTTTTTGTAGCTTGAACAATTAATTGTATTAATTTGTTTACTTCCGACTTTTAATTTGTAAGTAGTTCAAGTAATCCAATGGATAACGTTGATAACATTGTAGGGAAGTAAATTTATTATTAATGTACAATTTTTGAATTTAAATAGAAAATTAGGGATAAAGAAAAAAAAATAATCAAAATATAAAAAATTAAATATGAAACTCTCTCTTTGTTGCAAATTCATCAATAAATGAGATGGCAATTATGGTAATTTCTTCAAACTTACCTAGCCGAAAATGGTTCACCAATATATGACAAGTCGGTGTATTATTTATTCATCAAAGAAAATTCACCTTTGATGAATAATACATATTTTTTATGTAACCGTGGCAAATCTTTTTGGAATAGGTTCTGTTTTCTTAAGTTTTTGATTCCTCGTCCGTACGATTATTGTGAATTTGCATGAAAAATTAAAATTGAGCTGTTCCTTGGATGATTCGCTCAACAGGTATTTCCAGTGACTCAAAGGTGGAGAACGTTGTGAGTAGAACAGAATGAAGTTCCACATTATCACGAGACAGATAAGTAGGCATGGTGTTAATAAAGAAAAAAACAATTTTTATTGCAATTAATCTAATTTACAAAAGAGGAACTTTCAATTGTCACTTGTCACCATATTTCATACAGAACGGGAGGAGAAACTTTACCTGAAAGATAAAAACCTAGGTGTCCATGCTATTGTCATTCTGAGGAGCCTAATGTCACAAATACGTAAATGTATTTGTCATGCATTCCTCTTCGTCATGATAGTGAAACTCCTCAAGAAAGTGTTGGAAACACAAATACTGACTACAACGTGCACATCTTATAAAAACCTACTGTCCACATATTCAACATGTGGGTAAAATCCCTTCGTCTTCGAACGAAATATGTTACTGGATGGATAAATTTGTTTGGACTGGATTCTATGTAACCGCTTTTGTACCACGAATATGAAAATCGGTTACGATATATTGAAGAGGGTACTTGGTTGTGGACCAAAGATTGCAATTCGATAGTCATATTGCGTTGATGCAAATTAAGATCAATATTGGCAAGCAAAATTTGATCGGAAAACCGTTTGACGAATCGCTGCCACACATGAAAGCCGTATACGTCGAACGGTTACGCTAGTTCAATCATTCTCGTTTGAATCGTTGCAGGAGTGGTTGGCTTGTGCCGCTGTTATATATTTGCAAAGTCGCAGGGCAGTGTCCACCCCAAGAATCTAGTCTAACAACTTTAGTTGTTAGTGTTCCAGTAGGAATTCGGTGTAGGTACACATCGGTAAACCATTTTTTAAATAGGTAGTTCACTAGTTAGCTTGCCAGATGATGCTTCAGCTTTAACATTTGAAACTTGTACACTGACAGAAATATCCTTCTCATTTAAAAGGAATTGCATTAAACCAAAAGTTTTTGCGTTTTCTATATGACCAACATGATTTGGTGTTTCCTTGAAAAGGAATATAATTTTAAATTGACGCATTTCTTCGGAAATAATATATTTTTCGTTGAAACGGTTTATTCTTTTAAGTGAAAGACATTGATAGTTGATTCAAGTCCTCTTTATTTTGAACTCGAAAACAATGCAAATTGGCAGAAAAGCGTAAGCATGTTGATTTAAGAGGTTTTTCCTTTTCTTATAACATTTATTCATTTTAGACTTACGCGTAAACACAACAAAATGCCGTGATCGTTTTCAATCGAAATGAAAATGAATTATCTCCAAAACCCCATGCGCTAAAGAGTGATTTGCCGTTAGAAGGTTGTAAAATCCTAGTAGTATTGGAGGAGTTGGTTCCAGTGACTTCCATAACACTCTGTTATGGAGTATGTGTATGCCGTTAAAGAAATCGTCCTTTCAATGGCTATGACTCCTATCAGATGTTGTTCTAGTAAATATACTAGATTAGTATGTTACGATTGTAGTTTCCAGCCTATTTTGTGCGAAATATTAGGTTTGTTCGAACATGCAGTTCGCGAACAATCACGCTCATGTGAACCAATCAGACAACGCATTCCAGTTCGCGAGAACTCCAATCTGTTCTCTGATTGGTTCACGTGATCACGAACCGTTCGCGAACTGCATGTTCGAACAGCCCTATTATCTGTTACTAGATTAAAATAGCAGATACGCCATCTATGCGACAATTTCTCTCTACATATAAGTATATCTACTCATTTGCTGTACTATATGGGGAGAAAACTGCTATGCGAAAATAAAATGCGATATTGTTTTTACTTTCATGTAAATGTTTAGTTAAATTAATAAATACTGCGCTAGCTTCAAATAAATCTACTAACCAAATTATTTGTTTGATTGAATATAGGAATATTTTTAATATTTCTAAATTAAATAATAATTTAGTGACTGTAACCACATGCATGAAAAATGGTAAAAAACAACAAAATGGTTTTTCACCTGTATAACAGTTTTAAAACATTCAAATACTATATACTACTGTAAAGTTCCTCGGCTTATAAGTAAATCAGTATTAACTGAAAAGATTGCAATTATCTCTGAAATTTCTTTAACCTCGCGCGAAAAATATTCACTTTTGTTCATTATTGTTTGTGTATCTGAGACTTATACACGTGGAAACATGAATAAAACTAAAATATTTCCGCGTAAAAAAAACACAGTTTGAATTCCTGCTTGCATTTTCCGGTAAAAGGCAAAAGTTTTAAATCAATGTATACATGCGTGTCCACGCAAATAAACCAAAACGTCCGACCGTTCTATTTAAAATACTGTTTATAATTTAATAATACTTAAAAAACTAAAATATGTTATTAAATATGTACATAATAATAATAATATAGTATGTAATCCGTATTGTCTTACTTAAACAGAAGTTGTAAAGACATTATAAACTATTAATCAAAACTAAGGTGCATTCAATTTAATTACGGTTACTTTTCATCGAAAAGCATGTACTTAAGAAGAAAATAGTCATCCGGCAAAACAATACGCTACTTTCAATTAAAATAAACACTTTTCTGAGAAAAGGTATTCTTTCCGTTGAACACGATAAAAACCAAAAGTTATAAAACTGTTCATTTAATGCAATCTCTTTTCTCAGTGTGGGAATAAAACATAGTGTGCACTACCTATTAAGGCTGTTTTACACCTACCTATTTATTGCACAATTTATTGGCCAATTTAAGATTTTACGTGTATAACACGGATTAAATACGTGTTATACACGTCAAATTTTAAATTGACCAATAAATTGCGCAATAAATAGCTAGGTGTAAAACGGCCTTTAGGCTTTTATAGAGAATTTTCAATATAGAATGCAATCACATAAAAATATACAGAGTATCGGATTACAATATGGAAATACATGCGAATAAATAAATATAAACACAATCAATATCAATAAACTGATATATGTTCTTTTGTGTACTTACGACCATTTCTGAAATTTGAATCACATAAGCACACATACACTGTTGAAAATATTATCGGTGTTGGCGTTAATTTTACGCTAGTCAAATATTTTAGTGTTGATTTTTACAAAATTTGCCAGACGAGTTGTCTACATGTGTTTAATAGAACAGAAATTACTAGAATTTCGTGTGAATTCTTTGTTCAGATATGAGGATTTACTATTTTTCTAGACATTCAGAAGCGTCAACCAATCAAAATTTTTCCCTCGGATAGAAATATAGAAACCCCACCTAATCTATTACGGCATTGTATTATACGCACCACGTGCATTGCACGTGTATCTGTTTTCGGGTTTGTTTCTGCGTATTAACATATCCAAACAAACCACCAAACGTGTACTGACCTGCAAAGTGTAACCTTGTGTTATTAAATGTTAATTCCAGCGTGCATAAAAAATTTCAACATCTTAAAGATGTATTGGGAACATAATATCACAAAGCATAAACATTCACTTAATTTTTTAATGATTCTCAAAAAATCATTTTAAAATTTTAGTTGAAACCAAAACTTTTAAATGAGTGGTTCTGCATATTTATAATTGAGAAAACGTCTTAAAGAGAGAATATTATACCACTAAGAAATAAAAGAGTTATTAAAATCATATAAAATTCCGCATTAAATTAGCTACAAGGACAGTACATATACCTAGATACATTGTAAACTGTGGCTCTTAATAGTTGTCGATTTGTCCAATTATACCTAAAAAAATATCTAGAAACAAGTAAGCAATAACCATATTAGAAACCGGTGTTAAATCGCCCAATAGACAGCATTCATTTAGTTAAACAGCTAGTGAATTTGTCTAGTCTAGATCAATTAAAATGTGACTAGGAGTATTTTATATTCCACGTGTCAGTTGGACAAAATAACGCCTTAGCAATAGACAATACTTGACTATCTTTGCTCGTCAAATTTAAACTCGTATAGTTCTCGACAAAATAACACGAAAAGAGTGTGGACTTCTCCTGACTATTAAAAAACTGTTAAAATTTTCAACAGTGTAGGTATTCAAGAACTGAATAGCCTGGAGTCAAAGAAAAACACAAACACATCACTGAAATAATACAACCAGGAAAATTAATTACTTAAGTTATTTGATTATTATGAATGCATTTTCTTTTAATTCTCGAATGTTATTTGCCACAGATCTATTTTTTTTTCGGATGCGTACTAAATGCAGAAACTTAACTTACTGCCAAAACATAAATTTTCTCCTTACCTCTAATAACAAACAAGATCCCGATGGTAAAACCTGAAAATAAATCAGCCTGTATATTTATTTAAGAATGTTGGGTGGGTTACCGTAGTCGTGATGACAGTTTTACGAATTTCGGATATTTCGGATATCTTACATGCACTTAATGGCGACAAGATCATAAAAGTTATTGCATGAGTGAATTAGATTGGTAAAAAAACTAAGACGTATGTATGTTCACGGACTGCGAACAGCTGTTATTTTAAGTTAATTCATTTACAGCGGGTGTCATCAATTCGTATTGATCATTCTCCCCTAAACAGAACACACCCTAAACCAAGCCCATAATCACCCTTCGGATGCACGCTGATGTACTTGCCAACATATCTAAAATTATAGTGCAGCGGTTGTTACTGCATTTAGAGGACGGCCGACTTCTGCTCCCAGTTTTTAGATTCAATTTCAAGCGACGTAATTAGTTCTGTCGTTAAAATTGTATAAATTGTATACCATTTCGGTGCTTAAACAACGACAGAAAATACAAATAGGAAAGCTAAACAAACATATTTTGCTATAAAAATGTATTTGAAGCAATTATTTCTAACTAAGTTAAAATAATAAATTAACCTTAGGAATGTAGTAGGTATACTTTAACTTTTCATTCAAACTCTTTATTCAAAGGAATATTTTTTGATTTTTGAAATATCCTATCCAGTCATAGTAATTTGTTGTTCGCGTTTTGTTTTCAATACTTTCCGGTTTCACATTATTTCACTAATTTCTAGTACAACTCAATCACATCCCAATTAGCTAATACATATATGCCATTTGGTGGTCCATTACTGTACAGGGTGGACCAAATTGGATGCACACAACGGGTAAATATATTTTGCAGCGAGATGTGAAATAGGCAGTCCAGAGCTATTTTTTTGAGATAAAAACATTGGTGAAATCAATTTTAAATTTATCTTACCGTTTTCAAGATAATTAAAAAAAAAACAAATGAGTTCTTGTCCGTTTCGATTATTTGATATAACTTTCTCATTATTTAAAATTTAAAAAAAATTGTTTGGACATTTTTGATGCAGTTTTTATTTGGGATTTAGATGTGAAATCTACTTTTTAATAATCCTAAACCGTAGTAGGCTATGTTATAATTAAGTAACAAATTTATTTACAAAAACATGTAGCACTCCTTATTTATTCTAAATATTAAACAATATATTGCGTTTTTAAATTTCTAATAGATTTCTTATAGAGTGCCATGGATACGAGAGATCCCATGACAGCCAAACAAAATAATTAATTCATTACGTCTTTGGATTGATGTAGGGGATGTATACTAAGTAAAATAGCACAAAACTGCTGTTCGATTTAATCAATCACTTAATTGCAAAAATACATGCGCCTAGTTTCGGCCTTAATTTTTGTATGAATATTCATCCAAAATTCATGTCACAAAAATTTTCCCCGCTATATATAAACATACAATTTTATTCAAATTTAAAATACAATTTTACCAATTTCATCATAGAATTTCACAGAACTAACAAAACATGCCTGAAGATGGCATGGTCTATCCGAACCTAGGCCGAAACTAGTCGTATGTATTTTTGCAATAAAGGATTGATTAAATCGAACAGCAGTTTTGTGCTATTTACTAAAACACTTAATATTTCCCCTGTCAAAAAATAAGCGTAATAAGGGGAATATTGTGAATATTGACAGAAAATGCTTTTTTTGAGTATCTAATCAATCAAAAATTCAGTATGACCGCTATATGAAAAGCAAAAGATGGCGCTAATAACTTGGAAACAAATGACAATCAGGGGTTTCTTTTACACCAGAAAAGCTGCCTTAAAAAGTGCCTGAAAAACGTAGGTAAAGCTTTAGAAGCGGTCACGTTAAGGATTATCGAATTATTGAGAAAAATTGAAATCGACAAACATTGAATTTTCCAAAACATCTTAAAATAAAAAAAAAATAAGGGTAAATTTGAAACGATATTTCTTAGGATTATTAAATTCTGCAAAACATTCTGGATTTAACCGTTGATCTATGTCTTCTAATAATCGAGATACCAATGGTGAGCGTCGAAATGTGGACACACTGTGTAAAGAGGGAGGATATTCCCTATTCCCTATTCCTTATTGTAAAAAAAGGAGGCTACGCCAGTGTGCATGCCTAAATCCACACATATACACGAAAAGAAAACAGAAATAAAGAAATGAAAAGAAAAATGAAGAAATATATTAATATTTCAGTGTAAAGAATAATTAACAAGATTGGAGTTGTTTGTTTTATAATGCAAGGGACCATCTTAAAATAAAATAATAATATCTAACAGTTCTACGACTCGATCGCCTAGCTCAAATAACGATTGCATTATTATTGAAAGTTTCTAAATGAATAAGATGTGTTGTAAAATAAATATTAAATTAGTAAAAAAATACAAAAATACAAACTTAATATATGCATATACTCTATAAAATATAGGTTGTACTTTAACCACAGCCTCCTAATATGGAAGTTTCCTATTGTTTACATTCGTACCTACATAAATTAGTTTACTCATCCATTTAATCTACGTACTTGATTTACTTGTTTTATTTATTTATTTTACGTATTTTATTAGCTTTAAATTACACCTGCAGTTTTAAAGCAATTAATGAACCTTGATAAGCCGCGTTGTGTAAAAGGTAAATAAGGTCGGTGGCCATAACATTTACATACTCTGTTATATATTATATTGTTAGGTTTAAGTGAAGTAACCCTGAAAGAAGACGCCAATGGGCATCATTCTATTGTGTCATTCGCTCTTGCAAGACAAGTTCTGATGCTAAAAATGGTCGCAGTTTGTTTGGATTTCCGAGTGAATCTATTATATACAATAAGATAAGAATTAAGAAAGTACATGGATATGAAAAACTATTGTCGTTGTACACAGGTTCCTAGGTCAATTAAATCAATTTATTTGTTATATAGTCATTTTAAATCGTATCGCTATTTATCACAATAACTAACCTAATTATGTTCACTTTTTAAAATAATGTGATTTTGGTCTGAACTGCATTATACTGGTATAAATTTTAATCCTCACATTTTACATTTATTTACATTATAGACAACTCGATATTATTTAGTCAACGTCTGAAACTCAATCCACTTGTGCACCTCCGGACATGATTGTTGACAAACCAATACAGGGTCGGATGTTAGAAATGAAGTAGTTGAATAAAAAGGTTCATTCTTATTTCCCTGCCTAGGCAGGCAAAAATGTCACTAAAGGTTGGCCACACTAAATTCCACATGACAGACGTGTAACAAATTGTCATTAAGCTACTGTTCGACCATGCTAAGATGAATTGATGTCTTCGTTTCACGTATTGATAAATAGATATTAAACTAGAAAGAAAATTACAGAAAAAGATTTATTCTCGGAAACTAACAAAATACTAAGATATGTAACATGTGTGCCAACTTGTACTGTCAACTCCCTAGTGTCAAAATTTCTTTTCTATTTTCAATTCAAAATTAAGATTTGTCGGCTCAAAAAACATTGGCACATTCGTACTTGTGAGCCTCGGCTGCCACCTCGGCCCACAAACCGTACTCATACTCGCAAAACTGTAGTTTCTGGCCTAGTAATACAAATAACTATCATTCAAGTGGAAAGTCTCATTTTGCTATTTCTTATCTGCGATTCATTTTCTTGGAAAATTAAAAATTGAAATCCCCTTGAGAGATTTAAAAAGCTAGGAGAATATAGTGTTTCTAAAAGTTTACTTATCGTATTTTTCCGTTGTTTTGATATTATATCAATGTGTATTACATAATATTATTTCGGTATATAAAATAATATTACTATCGCATATAAAATTATCGGTTTGTGGAAACACTAAGCTTTTTTTTTGTGATGAGAATAAAGTGCTTCGTATTGAAATTGGCTATTAAATGAATTTGTAATGTAATTTTTTTTATTTGTATCATTAAAATATTTAGTGTTTCTGATAGACTTAATTGACGCATTTTTATAGGAATTTTATTGTAGTCTGTCTACTTACATTATAACGAATTAGTAGAGTGACACATCGTGCTGGTAAATCTACGATTACGATCAAGTTTTCTATACGCATAGAAAGTAAGAGATTTTGTGCATATCTGTAGCGCCTGTAAGGTTATCTGTAGATTTGCAAGGCTACCGGGTTCTTTTTTTCATTACACACATTTTTTCTATGTGTAGTTAAAAATAATAGTTAATGCATTGGTGACTGGCGAGTAGGCAACCAGTTACATTGATGTTTAACCTTTCATTCTTAATTATTTATTACTTAATTTCATTAGGTACGCAATAATTTCTTTAAATCTCTTATCGAAACACAGCTTTATTTCACAGCAAGTTTTCAAAATGACGTTATTTGTACTTTAGTTTTTAGGTGACCCCAAAGAAACTAATAGTTTGAAACAAACCGATTGTTTTTGGGAGCCATGGTATGAGGTCAAACGTGCCAATCAATCGGCTTAAAAAAAATCTTGACGGCATTAGTAGAATTTGCAGAACCCCATTTCTTTTGGAATAAAAGTTTATCTACATTTAGCAAATCAAGTAATAAAATGATGTGGTCTCGCAACAGATCAAGAACTCGAAAAGTAGGCTGTAGTGATTCTCCTAACGATAAAAATTGGGCTAATAAGATCACTTTCAGACGAGGCGATTAGTTGATTCCACTAGTTAAACGGACGGTTGTTAAAGATTGTACTGATACAGCAAATGATTGGGAACCGCCTGAACTGTATCAGTATGCTGTATGCTCCTTGATAACCGTCCGTTCAACTAGTAGAGTCAACTAATCACCTCGTCTAAAAGAGGTCTAAGTCTATTGCTTATTATCCATTGGCTTTTTGCTTCATGACTGCTTTATACGGCCTGTCGAATTATGAGTTGCACGTGTTGACCGCGCCACTTAACGAACTTTTTTTGGGGAAAATACCTATCCCTCGGTTGATAACATTGCAACAGCAAAATGACAATCTAATTTAAATGAATGTCATATTGACAAATACTAATGTTAATATTTCCCAAAATTATCCTAAATAACCTGTTTGCTTCGTTAAAAACTGAACTATTAAGTTTTTTAAAGTTGTATTTCACACCTTATTAGTTATTTAGGTTGTACAATTACTTGGTTAATAGTTTTGTACCAGACTATTTAGTTTGATATCAACAGGTTCAGCTGTCCTCTATTACTATCATTTTGACGGGTGAAGAAAGTAGTTCTCATGTTCTCAACCGTCATGCAGACATGGTTATTTAACGGAATCTGGTGTAACATTCAATTCAATGTAAATCTAAATGATCCGACAGGCCGTATAAATCAAACTGCCATCCAGAAGGTCGTGGTTTTGATTTTGAGGATTTGTATGGGATCGATAACTAATAGGTTAATGGAAAGAAAATTTAGTATTTTTTAATTGATAAATGTAGGATACAAACTAGAAATTCTGATGGTTGATACCACCGTTTAAAGGTGTTGGATACAGTTTTAAGCAAAAATTAAAAATGCTATTAAACAAATTATTTCGTTGTATGGCGATAAAAAATACAATGCAATTAGAATATATTTGTACTGGTGAAATAGAATTTAGAACAAAATTAAAGAAGAAACGAGGCTTGGAAAGTCAAAATTTGATTTTATGTCACTTCTAACGTTTACAAGATGAAGAAGGGAAAAGCATAAAAACATAGAAAAACACACTTTGACATGACTTTCTTCTGTACTTACTTTTTTAAATGTTTCACTTCGTTTACTAAATTTAATTTGATTAGTACATCGTCAATTAAAATGACCAGTTTTTTAAAAAAATCATTAGCCAATTTAATGTTACAATAGTAACTCCATTAAGCAATCGCTACTTAGGTAAGATGTATTTTTAACGTGTTGTTTGTCTTATTTTACAAATTTATATTATATTTCAACTTGATAAAGATTAAATAAATTTAATCGAAACGTCGCTAATTGTAGATAGCTGTTTTTTTTATTTCAACTAACGTTTATCCAGTGCCGAGAGCTTTTTGACATACTTTGTGGAGATACGACACATTTCATCAGATTAGCATATAAATTTTGTATAAGTATAGTAGCTCTTGTGAATAAATTGTACGATCATTGGTCATTGGCTAATTTTCCAACATCTATTTCAATAAATTGCTTTTTTTTTCTACAGCTGCGTGTTTTCTCTTTCAATAATATAAAATTGTTAAACATTCGCGGACTGATATGCGCTTGAAACAGCGTTAAAACCTTCAATAACATACTTCAATATGCAGAACTCAATAACGAACTGGAAAACCGCATACGAACTGCATATGTGATGGAATACCATCACAAAGAAGTGATTTGCGTTCTTTTCAAGAACGTCTTGCTTATTGCCTCAAAAGACAACGTTGTCATTTTGAAAACTTGCTGTGAAATAAATCTTCACTCTTGCCATGGTGTTTTGTTTGTCTTAAATAATACTTAATGACTTAATCAGATTAATTAATTTAAAAAGAAATAATTCATCGGTGAATGTCAAACGTCAAACAACTAGTATACCTGGTTGCCCACACTTCAGTTACCAATGCATTGTATGCAAAAATGTATGTGTAATTAAAAAAGAAGAACCCAGTATATAATAACTCCTTACCGATTTACAGACAATTTTGCAGGCGCTACATATATGCTATAAATATGCATAAAAGTTCGTTGCTATACGCTGCTACTACACTACCACTTCCTAAAATACTTCGAATTTTCTTGATAGACAAACGAAAATCTTGCCAGCACGGTATATTACCTTTTTATGATAAAGCATAGCTTTACCTAAATATCTCTGCATTAATAACAATGATTCTTTCTTTTAAAAGACTGTTCCTGTCATTCTTACTAGTTTTTGTCTTTTGCCGAGATATCTTTAGGTGCTCATAAAATTATATTTTTTAATAACATAATAAAATTATTATTAATCCATTTTCATTATTATTATAATCAACAACTGTTTGACATTGATTATAAAAAAATATAGGATGACAGAATTAAATATATTTTAACATCTGTTCCTGTGGGTGTCATCTCTAACGGTAATTTCAGCGTCTAATATTAGAGGTGTAATCAACACTTCACCTTACATATGCAACATTTTTATCTTGTTTACGATTCTGCGAAGCAAAATATTTGTAAATGTACTTGATGTTTATTTCCATGTTTTTGCGCGAAGTTGGATGAATTTCTCAAAATATTTGTATTTTAAGTAAATATATTTGTACATGTTACAATTTAATACATGCTTTATCAACTGATAAAATCTGCTTCATTCGCAGCATTATTTGAGCATTTACGTCGTTCTTGTAATAAATTTAGGTCTATATGTTATTAGTTTTGCATTACATTCAAATGTTCTCATTCATTCTTTAAATAAAAATTATTCGTAAAATAATTTATAATACCTATTTTAAATATAGTTTATTGCACTGAATAAAAGACGTGTTAAATCAAAGATAACAATAAAAACAAAACCAGGTGTAACAATTGTTAACTCTTTTAACGTGTTTTGTTAATCCAAAAAATAAATTTAAATACTTTTAACAATTTTTATTTTACGTATTTAGTAGTACATGTTTTAATTGATTTGATTTCACACAATTTAATTAAATGTTTTAACTAAATTTTATCATTTTATAATCCTTAACTGGGACTTCAACTGATAGATATAATTAGGGCCTGATGATGTAAAGTATTTATGAAACCACATAATCACAAGTATTTGAATACAAGAATATGTGAAGTGGTGATCTCGTTTTGTTTTTATTATATGTTGATAATAGGTTTGTTCGCTGTGCAATCAGAAACTATCCACAACTGAACGACGCATGCGTAATAACGGCGGTGGCTGTTCGCAGTGCAACAATTTCGTATTTTCGACCGTTGGTAATTTAAAATTTGTGTTCGCACAGTATCAAATTGTAGTCAGTGACAGTTTGTGATTAATCCAGAAAGTTCACGGATTTCTTGGTGATTTAAATTCGCTCATGCGCACTAAACGAGAGAGATACACTGCGCCGTGTGCTCCGCGGCTGACATATAAATTCCAATTGCTGGACACAGATGGCAGTAGTGTCGGTTTGGATGTGTTCGCAGAGCAAATTAAGCAAACTAATTTCAAACTACAATCCCTTTTTGAATCATGCGCACTGGAAAAACCGAAATAGTTTCCAATTAAGTTCTGATTCGCACAGCGAACAAAGCTAATAACTTCACACAAAGTCAACTCCCAATGTTAAATAAATATTTGTTTTATTTAATAGAATTATTTCTTTCTCAAAATATTATTTATCAGAAAATAAAGGTAAATTGATTTACGAAGCCAGTTGGCTATAACCAATTTAAAATGTTAATGGCACATGGAAGGAATTTTTTTCCGGGTGGCTACTACAAGAATAATGATTATTGAACATAATTAAATGCACAGAAATAATTTCAGAAAACATACTCACCTTTCAATATGTCTATACTTTAAGCTTTCCGAATTCACATCATTTGCAATGTATTATAACAAAAACTCAAAACTTTTACAAGCCAGTTTTCGTAAATTCCAATTGCCAAACAATTTTCATCAAAATATTTGGAATATATTTTGTACCTCTAGTTAACTGCAAGTGCCTTCTATTCGCTGACGCTTTTTTTTTATTACATCACCTTGGAGAAAGATTTAGACATAATTCATGGTTGGAGCCTAAGCAATAGGCACTTTCTTCTTTCACACGATGTAGGAGCATAATCACCCAACCAACCCGTAGGAGTTCGCAGAGATTTGGTGCGCTCTTTAATGATAAGCTGAATTTTTTTTTTACTGCATATGTTTGAACTGATTGCTAGTGCAAGCAAAATGCTGGGATTTGTTCTGTGTTCGAGTAGGATTTCAATGATTTTGGTACTATGAAGTCTTTGTTCTTTATCTTAGTCCGGTCAAAGCTTGAATACGCCAGTGTACTATAGTATAGCACACAATGAAAATCTGTAAATATTTGTGGTACAGAAAATACGGTACTTATCGAGAAAGCCATACTTCCAAAGTCAATTTATTACATACATTCTGTTTTATTTCTTTGGAGACACGAAAATCTCTGAGGGCGCTTAAATTCCTCTATAACGTCATACACAGGAATATTAATTCGAAAGTAGGTTAAATTAGCAAAGTATTAGTGTTTTTAATGCTGATTAATATGCAATACACGAAAAAAACAATTGCATGACGCAAAATTTCCGAGAAATTTTGAAATTTATATATTTTTTTAAATTGTACACCCTGTATATTTTTTAAAAAATGAACGATATTTTAAATTGTGATGCAAAAGTTTTAATGCAATAGTGTCTTAAAAGGAATAATAAAGAAGTTATGGTGGTTTTTAATTGATGCCAAATATATGTAAAATTTATAGCAGGCTTCTTTCACTTTAAGTCAAAACAAATAGTATGTTGTTTGTATTGTTAAAAACGTACTGAGCTTCATTCTTTTACACGTTTAATTATTAGAAAAAGTTAGTCATTTTATTTTTGTGTTGTGTTCTTTACTTCAAATTGTTATTATTACATTATTGTCATTAGTAGCTTGAACGGTTTTCGTTATATTTTGTTCTAAGTATTAGATAAAATATCTCACCATGGTATTTTCTAATTTGGAGAAATGCGATATGTTGGAAGCATACATTGTATGCGGCAAAAATTCAATAAGGACTGTCGAATATTATGCAGAACAGTATCTTTTACGACAGAAGCCAAATCGACGTTACTTTCGAAAACTTTACAGACAATTTAGGCAACGCGATTGCTTATTTAAGATTTTTTTAATTAAATACTTAAGAAAATTCCAATAGAGGAATGTTTAATAAGAAGAATGAACACTTCTGATCGCAAGAAAGTTTATTAATAATGCATCCATATGTTGCACAAGTTCGATTTAACTTTAATGTCTGGTGCGGATTAATTGATTCGACAGTCGTTGGTCCAGTGTTCTACAATGGTACATTGACAGGAGAGAGATATCTGGAATTTATTCGTACCGTTCTAGAGGATTTTCTTGATAGCGCCAATTACCTGATGCGTCAAAATTTGTACTTTCAGCAGGACGGTGCTCCGCACACACAACCGCATAGTTCACACTATCTGGACATCATCTTTGCCGATAAGTCTATTAGTACAAATGGGCCAATTCTATGGCCAGCACGGTCTCCTAACCTTTCACCTTCAGACTTTTTCCTTTGGGGATATTTAAATCAGAGATACAGAACCCGGTACAACAACGTGAACGAATTGCAAAATAACGTTGGGGAGGTTTTCCGCCAATTGGATGGAAGGACAATCTTAAGAGCTACCCAGAGTGTACTCAAGCGGACACGAAAATGTATTTAGAATCAAGGTGATACTTTTAGTATTTATAAATTATGCATTCACTTTTTCCTTTTCAATTTAATTTCAACGACATTATTTTAAGATGTAATGTGTTAAAATAAGCATCAACCACAAAGACATGTATCTGTTTTGTTAAAAGCTGATTCTTTATACTGCTCTACATTTTACAAAATAAAAACTATCATAATTTCTTATTATCTATTATTCGTTTTAAGACAATATTATATTGATATTTTCGCATCATACATTAAAATATCTTTCATTTTTTAGCAATATATATCAATTAAAAATATAAATGTCAACATTTCTTGAAAATGCATATTAAGCAGCGTTAAAACCCTAATACTTTGCTAATTTAACCTACTTTCTAAAATAATAATAAAAGAGATAGAAAGTGCGCATAATTTTGAATCAGCCTGTATATACGACGTTGATTACATGGTTACAAATTTGTGTTCCAGCACAAAAGTCTAATTCATATACTTTTGCTGTGAAATCAATATTTTTAGAATTTCTCCACACCTTAGTTTTATGCTTTTAGGAAATTCGCTATGCAAAATTTGATAATTTCTTCTCTATGGAAGAAGAACTTGTATTTTGTAAGGACGCCCGTTATGTTATTAAGGCACTTGGTCATGAAAATAATACAGATAAGTGGCGTTGTTGTCAACTTTCCAAAAACTTGAAGGGTACTATTCACAATGGAATAAGTCCCCTCTGTTCCTTTGCTCATGCAGGATTTGAAAGAATATGCAACATGAAAAGTGTCAAGGTATGATAAAACTAAAAGTGCGTTTGCATATGGTGAGGTAGTTCCTAGATTGTGATGCTAAGTAATATTTGTGAGAGCCGATCAGCCAGCAACTTCAGTAGAAAAAATGTTGGTTACTTAAAGAGAATCATGCTGGTCTTTTATGTAGATTTACGACGGCTTCTTGGGAAATCGTAAGGCGGAAAACTACATTGAGATTATAATAAATAAACCGGTAACACTTTGGCTCATATAGCATTGTTGAACATGAGTCAAAAATACACTTTCTAATTGCCACTTTCGGCTTTTTTCCAAAAACTAGGAGCAGTCAGTGCGAGCAGGTGAAAGATTTCATTAAGACATTTAGTCACGGTAAAAAAATCCAAGCAATGAAACCCTCTATGGGCAGACTATGTGAACGCTGAAGATAGATGTTTCTGAGCCAAATTACAGCCGAAAGTTATATATCAGCACATTTTCCTATTAAATATATCTTCACAAATTTCATTGATTGTCACTCTGATCTATTGGAGGAAAAATCTAAAAAAAGTGAAATAAGTAAAAAGTACTATGAAGTTAACACTTACTCGTAGGAAAATAATCTGAAATTTGTTGACAGTGTATTTATCGCGCAAAAATTTATATACAACGTTCTTATCTTCATTCGCTCAAGTATGTAGTACTAATACTGTAACAGGTTATATAACGCAAGAGTCTATTAGTTTGGAATCTTCGCTCTGCCAGTTGAGTTCTCGGAGTTAATGAACGATCGCGTGCATTCATATATCAGTGCAAGAATGTCGTTAAACATTACTACTTGATTGTAATATATTCACTGGGTATAAACAATATTGTTGAGAAGATATGTTATTAATAAGTTGAATTCAGTTTTTCTAGAAGCTATTTTCTTTCTACTAGATTGAATTTATTTTGATTTGAATTTTATTATATGTCTTTGATTGCTGATTCTGTTTCTGCTATTCTCAGAACCTAGATTTCAGAGTATTTAGAAATGTTCAATTTTGTTTTATAATATATATATTTATTGTTTTACTTTTATTGCTATTGTTTGTCCAAAAATATAACCTGTTGACAAAACTTTATTTATTATATTATTATTTTTATATTTATATTTAAAGAAAATCTTTTGAATAATATCAATTGAACGCGGCATATTATGTATATATTTATTATATGTATTATTTTTATGTAGCGTTTTTGAATAAACGAGTTAATTTGAAAAAATTTGGGCGATACATACGTACACGGTTGCGGGTGTACACCTATCAAATATGATCCCAGCAAAAATCGAAAAGACGGGAAATTTCTATTAAAC